>JACXGM010008356.1:0-29070 GCA_016801145.1 Umbra pygmaea
GCATGTTTCTAAACGGTTCCATGACCATAGACGTAGTAAAACACGGTTCGCTTGTCATGATTGCGCTGATCTTGTTCGTCACGTTAGTTTCGATTCTGGGGAGGAGGTGGCGGAGGGATACAACTCAGGTATTTTGAATTTGAACTGTAGTACCCATTTTTTAACGCTGGCTGTCCGTTTTACATATAGCACCTTTAAGTTGGATTGATACAGTTAGAAAAGTAAGGAAAGTCAATCAGAGTTTCACATCGTAGCATGTCTGAGAACATGATAGGTATTTTATTGGTCATGTCTGAGAGTGTAATAGGTATCTTATTGGTCATGTCTGAGAGTGTGATATGTCTGGGAGTGTGATTAGGTACCTTTTTGGTCATGTCTAAAGTCGTGATAGGTACTGTTTTGGTCATGTCTGAGATCATGATAGGTACCTTTTTGGTTATGCCTGAGAGTGTGATAGGTACTGTTTTGGTCATTTCTGAGATCGTGATGGTACCTTTTTGGTTATGCCTGAGAGTGTGATAGGTACTGTTTTGGTCATGACTGACATCGTGATAGGTACCTTTTTGGTTATGCCTGAGAGTGTGATAGGTACTGTTTTGGTCATGACTGACATCGTGATAGGTACCTTTTTGGTTATGCCTGAGTGTAATAGGTACTGTTTTGGTCATGTCTGAGAATGTAATAGTACCTTTGCATTCTTGACATCCTGTGAAGCTCCATATCATCACTCCCACGGAAGCCCTTAGCGAATGGGTTGTTCTCTATCTTCAGCTGGGTTATCTGCAAAACAAAAGACATTGGTTAAACAATTCAAGCAACAATAACAGCAATATGCAAAAAGAGATGCTCTTTATTCTGTGAGAAGGATGGGTGGTTTCCATTGAGATCTATTCGGAAAACTATATGTTTTTCCTTCCATGTCCTTCCAGCTTTATGATGGTTAGATACTGTTCATATCTGTATGAAATAAATAATATTTTGTTATATATATACACTGTATATACTTGAATAATCTAATTATTATTTTAACCAAGCACAGATAAACTGAGGAGAAAGCCCAGCAAATCTGTAGTTTCTGATCTGCAATTCACCTCTAACCCTACGGGGTCCAGAGCCTGCTGGTTTTCTGTTCTACCTCAACATTAATTGGACTCACCTGGTGTCCAGGTCTAAATAGGTGTCCCAGGTCTAAATAAGTCTCAGATTAAAGGGTTGTAATGAAAAAGTGGAGTGGATCTGGCTTTGAGGTCCAGAGTTGAATACCCCTGCTATAGTCTATTGATCATGATAGGCTCATGGAAGGCTGAATACGTGGTTGCTTTATTTCTAGTGCATTTATGTAAATGTAAATGAAAGGAACACATACTGTGTACTCGTTATCTGAACTGGAACATTTCTCATCATGAAATAAGAGCTTGAAAATTAATAGAAAATATTAAAGTGATTCTGGCTACAGTTTTTAAATTATAAAAAGTGTGAAAACTCTTTTATGATTGTAAAGGTTGGACCAAAGACATGACACGTTCTAAAACAATGGTTTATAGAAGTGAACATCACATCCGATGTGATACAGAATGCAACAATAAATACAGCAATAGTACTTAGAGTTTCTGTCAGGTATTGTCCTGCAAGGCTCTAACTTTCACCTTCTAAAAAACCTTTTAAAATACTTATATTTCAGATATATTTAACTTTTTGTTAACACACTTTGCATTTGGCATACAGCAGACAAGCAGCATGCAGTAAGGTATGGGTAATACAATAGTATGGAAGTATTCAATTTTTTTTGTATTTCAACAATATTAGGATTCTTGCCAAATTGCAGTTGTCCAATTAAGTAATTGTTTTGAAATGACCTGGTGCTAAATATTTGCTCAAGAGTATAGTTTTAGGACTACTATTGAATAGCTTATTATATCCTGTTAGGTCTGTTGTGCAGTGTCACCTAGGTGGATTTTACGTTGAAGTGGAGCCTTTCAAGTAGTCTTAATTTAAATGTGAATTGCACAGGTAATGCAAGGCAAAGAAACAAAATCTACTCTATACAGCAGGAAAATTAAATTTGTGTAAAATTGATTGAATCAAAGTTTTTACATGAATTGTTCATGAAAGATTATCCAAATGTAAGCCAGACTTTACAAAATTATTATACAATACATTGGTTAAATATCATATGCAATGTGAAAATAAACAGCATTAATACATTTTTCTACTCGACATTTGAAAACATACTATACTAAAAGATTTGTCAATTATTTGTCAATAAAGTCTGTCTTAGATTTGGATAGTCTTTCATGAACGAGTAGTACAATACAATTGGGTTAATATGAAAAGAAAATTGTTCATTTGAATGCATTGCCTACTAAAGGGGCATCCCATCACAAAAAACAATAACATGACCAAACATATAGGCCTAATGATTAAGCTAAATAAGTAATTGGTTTTCCTTTTACTTAAATGTAATGGAGGGGATACAAGTGTACCTGCATGAGAGGGAAATGTGGGCGAAGTTTCTCGAGGTTGGGACAGAGATTATTATCACCAAAGCGGGAAGGTAAGAGAGCAACTGGCATTACGTATTGCGCTTTCCACGAAGGCCTTAGCATGACTTTTGTTTTGCTTATTTGGTAATGTAACTTTTTTGACTTTCTGAATTATAATGAATGGTTTCTCGAAAGTTTTTGTCATTTGGATTTTCTGTTTCTCAGAGAATTTGGGTCACAACCGTTCAGGACAAAAAATCCATGCCCCTCTTGCATATTCCCTCTATCTTACTTCAAAATCGGATACCGACAAAGTAAAACACGGATGTGATGCAAATGCTTTAAAGTTTAAACAGACGCGAAAATTATTTTGGAACAGATTATGAGTCGATGCCTGTCGATGCCTGTTCTGCATGAACGAACGCTACACCAGCGATCCAAATGCTGAAACGTATATAGGTATTGAACATATATTAAAGATTGGTAGGCGACACTAAAACGTGGCCAGCTTTGAACTTCAATTTCACTCAATTAAAAAATATATATAAACTGGGTAGTTTGGCCGGTTGCTGATTGAATAAAAGCAGTGGTATCTTAGACAATACACCACGGTATGAAGCAGTATTACTTGTTTACTGTTGTAATTATCTACATTGTTAACCAGTTTATAATAGCAATACGCAATAAGGCACATCAGGGGTTTGTGTTATATGGCCACTATAGCTTACCACGGCTAAGGCCTTAATAGTAAAAAAGTTTTTTATTATAATTGTTTTGCTTAATGATAACATAAAACATTTCCTTCCTGGCTTTCAATATACACGTATATACTTGGATGATTACTTTCAAATCAGTGTATATATTGAATACACATTCAAACCAGGTATATCTATCGTAATTGTTAATAATAATAATAATAAAGTAAACATTTCCCTGTGGACGATTTTCCAGCAATAAACATTTATTGCATTTTCAAAAAATAATGTATTTGTTATTCATTGAACATTTTATTTTATAACAGTTATAGTTATTTAGGCACGTCCAGTAAGGTTATCGCTTGTGAATGATCACATTTCTAAAAGACATAATAACTGTATACATTCATTTATTGTTTATGTTTTTCAATAGCCATTAGAACACGGACTTTATCGAGCAGCTTCAGTATCGAGCAGCTATGGAAATGTAGCTATATTTTTAGGTTTATATATTTTCTCTACTTATTTTTTACAACTGTAATGATGATAATATTTATTTATAAATTATCAAATGTATGTAATATAACGTTGAAAAATATATGATCATTTTGTCATCAGATTAATTCTAAAGGGTATTGAAACCGGACCAGTAACGATAATTTTCTAAAGTAGTCGGTCGATCCTTACACAATATATTGGGAATTTGGTTGGCTAATAGGCTACTCTCATTTGTCAATTGCGACAGGATATGATATCGTTTATTATTGGACGTGGGCCTCTATCCAGCCACTGCTCATAGTGACATATCATTAGATTAAATTTGTGGCGAAAGGATACAATACATCCGCTTTATTCAAGCACTGATAATCAGCTCATTTATCAGATTTAAGCTTTAAAGTAACATCTTTAGCAATCCAAGCAAGGAAGTGATAATGCATTGAAACATGTTTTGTTACTTAAATTGACAATGCAACATAATAGCTACAATACGAATTGTCTCTCTCAAAACGTTGATATTTTTCTACTTCTGAAGCTTGTGTTTGCCTAATTAGGCTACTCTATGATTACCATAGCAATTTAGTCCACACACACACACACACGCACATTCACTCATAAACTACATTCCGTGATTCAAAGACTCAAGCCTACCTTATGGTTCTGGTAGGACGTAACTGCAATGAATGCAGTTTCAGGAAAAACGTGTGTACAGAACGCGGTGTTTTTGGAGCCAAACCCATTATTTTCATCTGCTTTCACGATGTGAATCCTTGGTTGGTATTTATGCATGGAATTCAGGATAATCTGAAGGGAGAAATGTATGCCGTTAAGCGACTATTTTTTCCTCCAAAAATGCTCTGAAGCATAATCGAGAAAAACAAAACAAGTTCTGATAATCAAAATAGCATTTTCGATTAATCTAAATAACTGAAGAAAACGTGCGTGCCATTGCATTTTAATAAATCATATAAATATAAACGCTAAACTGTAACAAAAAACATATTTTTTAAGCATGCACATTCAGTAGTAATAAATTAAAACCCAAGGGATTCCATGACAACAGTAGAGATGTGTTGCTACTGTAGCAGTGAGCATCTTCCCATCTCCTACTTTCCCCCTGACCCATCTGACCCAGTTTGTGCTAAGTGATTACTACCACTGGCAACATTAAGAACTGGTCCCTCCATTTGAAATTGAGCCATAAAATCTTCTCATGAGGCTCTTATCTTCTGCAGGCCTTCGTTTATTGTTCTGACAGCATGGGTATCAACATTGTGCAAGCTAATAGATTTAATTTATTTCATTCCACATATATATTTGTTTTACTTCACTTCCTCAGGAAACGACTCTACAGGCCTTTTACTTGTCTCACTGCAGAGAAAGTTACAGGATGCCCTACACTCATAGACTGGTATTCCAACACATTACCTTACAATTGGGGGAATATTTAAACCTCTAAATGGTACTTAATAGTTAACCGCTGTGAATTTCCTAAAAGCACTTTGAAAGTAAGTCATTGTAAAATGAAATTGACACTCTTCTAAAAAGAGGTTTGTGAATGCATCTCACTGGGCAATGCTGGAAATGCATTGTGGATCCGTCTGATTTAGCACATTATGCATACAATATATCAAAGCTGAATTATTTTAAAATACTGTGTGACATAAACACATGTTGGAAGAAAATAGAATGTATGCTCACATTTATCAATTATCGGAACCTGGCTAACCCTTTCTAAATGATACCAAACCACAGGGATGCTTCGATTTAGCCATTTAAAATGTCCACGTTTGTTTTCTAACTCCCGAAGGAGTGTATGTGTCACGTGGTAATTGTCTACAAGAGAGAACATCAACCACAGACATGGTTAGCTCCCTTCGCGTCTGTCTAACTGTCTATCTGTCTATAAAGGGGAGACCAGAGCAGACCACCCACGTACTGTAGGTCTCCAGCACACGCCTTGTCTCCCTGCCCTGTTGCCCTGGCTCTTGGGATCTTCATTCTCCCAGACGCACTGTGATAGTGTTTAATGATAGTGAGGGATCACCCTGGGTCCCCGCCGGCTGCCCTGCTCTTTCATGTTTCCCAGCATCAGAGAGCTTGCTGAGGCCTTGGGATTAACCGTCTTTGTATACCATCATCTATTGCTCATCTCACACTGCCACTTAAACATAAACAGTGGGATATCCACACTCCACCCTCCTGGCAGGAACATGTGTGGGGAGGACTAGTCGAGTGCACCAGCAAACCGGGGAGAAGATAAATAACACTGAGGAAAGTTGTGCAAGTGTAGATGGTGATCAAAGCCATAGCTGAAGCTTGTGATACAATTTACGCTAGAAACGGAAAATGTCAAATTATCACTGGAAAAAAATGGTAGGTTGCGTTGTCAGGTTTACTTAAAAATATTATGTGTGATTTACACAAATATATTGTGTTTCTCCTTACTTGTGAGGAGAAACACAATATATTTGTGTAAATCACACATAATATTTATAAGAAACACAATATATTTGTGTAGATCACACAATATTTTTAAGTAAACCTGACAACGCAACCTACCATTTATTTCAGTGTTTAGATTACTATTGGTTTTAGGAGACTCTGAAACCTAACGCAATGAACTAATATTATTCCATCAACATGATTGGAAATCAAGATAGAAAATAATGAAAATATATGGATTAATTAAAATAGGAAAGGTTTATAATGCCTTCAATACTGCATTAAGTCAATAAAAACTAATATCAACCAATATGTGACCCTTGGGGTCAGCAGACTATCCCAGCATGCTCTTTGGCTGGGGATGTCCTTCTGCCCTGTGCTTCTGTCTAATTGCCTGAAAGTATTGACGTGCAGTTTCAGGTCTCTCCCAACTGCCTCTAACCTTCCACACAACATGTTTCAGGTTCATTTCCGAAGCTAGTAATTATAAATCCTCTCCAGGTTATTTCAACCATCTGGTCCAATAAACTTGTGGAATATATGTCTGGGCCAGCAACACTATTTCATTTATGAACCCTGTGGTACTCTCTGAGCGACAAAAAGGTCAAATCAAGAACAACTGAATACAAAATAATAAATGTATTCTGGGCCAAAGTGTACCACACACACTCACAGCTGAGCTGAGCTCCAATTTCATTCTACCAGTTGGGTTTTGGCGAGACAACAATCACATTTAGTTGGTTTAAACTCAAACCAGCAATACAGTCATTTGATCATGGAGAAGATGGTGCTACACTCTAGGTCATTTGGTTAGTGGTTAAAGAGTGTGAAATATGTCTTTGCTAAATTCAAAATCACATGCATGGTCCTTCAAACTCGAGGTGGGGGCATAGAAATGCACAATTATGTCCAATACATAATAATGTTACATCTGTGACCAGAATACCTCCTAATATTGACAGTTACCTTCATGCCATAAAACATGTTAACATGAATTTCATTGATACCCTTTGCATAATCTATTATCATATTTTAATTTCTATAACCTCTATTGTTTTGTGTGTCCTTTGAGGGATGAGACAATTGAATTGTGTTAAATTTACCCCTGTAATTTGGCCACAATATCCACTACACTTCAAAAACGCTGACATGGATACTGTAGCAAAGAGAACCCTTGTCAATACTGAAACAAGTTGATGATGTGGAGCCTAATTATTATTTCGTATTGTTTTAGACTTGAGAAACCTTAATATGATGGATTTACAAATTGATGTCGAATTTGAGATTTATAAACATCTTACAGTCAAGCCCTAACATATTAAAAGTGAGAAAATCGTAAACATACGTGGCCAAACGGATCTAGGTGATTGTTTGTCAGCTTCAGCTTCTGGAAAGAGACAAGCTGCCTCATCCAATGAGCCCCTGTGGCAGGAGAGTCCGGGTGAACGTAGAGCCTCCCAGGCATGGCAGGTTCAGCCTTTCCGGTCACAGACCTGAATCACAGCACCAAAGTCAGTTTATACTCATGTAGGCTACCATCTGAAAACGGGGTTTAGCCTTGAACTAGCGCATGCATGGGGCTAGTAATGCGTTAGTTCAAGACTAAACCCCATGTTCAGATGGTAGCCTACAAAAAACGTACTTTTACTTTATGGTTTCAACTATTAACTTAATTTCAATCAATCTCCAAAACGTCAATAATAACAACAACAACAACAATAACAATGCTTTTATGTATTTCAAATAAAAACACATAAAAACTCCCTGCCCAGATATTTATACACACAGTTGTTCGGAAAACTACCAAATTGCAGGTGATCATCTCTGTCATCCGTTAAAAAGCGCACTAACATAGACGTATGTGGATAGAATAAACCTAAACCAATAAATTATTATTATTTCTGGTTGTATGAAATGTACGCCCTTAATGTTTCCAAAACCATACCACGTGTTTCATGTTAACTTTGAAATTGAGCGTCATGGTATAACTCCTCGATAAATAAGCATCGTAAACAATAAATATTATTATTATTATAGTGAGTATAAATTTCTTATTGGTCGCATTCCTCTACTCAGATCTGACATACATCAACCAATGTTTGCATACAACGCCATCGATTTTGCAATCTATGGACAGATTGCAGTTGATGTCGTTATAGGCTACTTACAACACCTGGAAAAAATGTTGTATGATCTGTCAGGCATCTGCAAATATTTGACTAATGCTGAGAATCAAATCAACTTATGTTGGCTGACTAAAGTTGATCCAATTGTGAAAAACTACCTTCCTACTTTAATATATATATATAGATAAATATATTATATTTTATTTTATATAGGCTACATATATATAAAAATACACAAATATAGTCCCATAACCTAAAATAAAGTCACTTTTCGCTAATGGTACACTGCATAACTGCACGGGAAAACACGTGTTCTATTCATTTTCAATAAAAGGAAAGCCAAATAATTGTTTTTGTTAAAGCTAATATGAAAATGTCACACGACATGAACGATTGGAAATTTTACAGAAACTACATGCTACAATTCATTTAAGGCTATGAAACTGTGCTGTGCATTGCACGCTACACCGAAGCACATCAAAACTATATTAACGATGGATAAATTGGAAAGAAGCTGCTAATTTCGCAACATAGCCGGTTGAATTTGCAAGGTAACTTACATTTTTAATGAGGCACAAATATAAACGTGGCACTGAGCATGGATAAAGCAGTTCAGCATTAGACACATAAAGAGCTGATCTCCACGTTCGACAACTTGAAGCCTACGGGCTAGATGGTGAATGACCCAGACAGACCAGCAGACCAGATAGTGACCACATTTAAAATATCCAAATGAGAGTCAATGCATAGGCCTATACGGAAACATTTACAAATTGAACATATCCAAATCCAGTTCCTTATAGACAACATTTTGAAGTATACTACTTTTGTATAGGGACTGACTTTTAATATTTGTTTATGAAAAAAGTGGGATACCCTATTAAAAGTCAGTTTAGGGAATATCACGCAAAATCCGGAAATATGGACATTTAAACCCCACCTGAAAAATGCGTGAACTCATCAGTTTAGTCAGTTCATAGAGAATGATAGATGCGTCTAGCTTTTTAGCGTGGCCATGAGGGCTCCTTCGAATTAAATGTAGTCATCTGGGTGGGACTTCACTAGCTGATCGCCACACTGGTGACCAGTTGGAGGCCAATTCAATTCGTTATAATGAATAAGGCAGAGACGACCACCATAACCCTAACATATTATGGTAAATATAAAGAGAAATGTCGACATTTCTGTTTGCTTAAGTTATAGTCTAAATCCAAACACAATTGACCTTCCTTATCAAAGTCTAGCTCAGTCCTCTCTGTCCTATATGAACTATTATGGGGTGCTAGTACTGTGGACAACCTTTGGTTTGTGTCATATTAAACATGCATCCAGCTGGGATGGCGGGCGTATTAATTCCGCCAAAACTTTTAATTAAAAAATTCTAAAACAGAACGAACGAGGACGGCCGTACTTGGATATTGTTCAATAGAAACTTTATCAGACAACTTTTATTAATGACTATATTCTACCCCTGCAATTTGACACGGTCATCTTCTAAATATCCATATAACATCTACATATAACTGCGTAACTAGTCAGGTTCTATCCAAAGCACCGGCACTAATATGGCTCGTTATCTAGTGCACCCAGTTTTATCGTGACAGATCTACGGTCCCTATCATTCATGTTACAGTCTGTCAACGAAAGATTACGCACGGGCGAACATTATTTGACTGAGGGGGGATTAGTTCCACAACATGCGCTGAACGGATCATTATCAGCGTTATTGATATGTGATTATCTTTATACATTTTCAATTGAAAACCATTGACCCAAACATGGCATTTTGGACCAAGCGGTCATGACTTTAAATACTAGGCCTACTGTTTTGGCTACATTTAAAGACGGCACGTTAGAGGTGTCTAAAGAAAGCTACACAGAGGTACTATCATCGCATGCCTACATATAACACCCCATTGTTTTATCGTGCTATACAAAAGATCAACACATTATGCGGATTAATACATTCAAAACAAAAAAACGCACCCCCTCTAAAAATAGTATGATCTTTAAGTATATTTTAAGTACGGGTCCTTGAAACTGGCAATCCTTATTATTTATTGAGGAACCCTTTAAAATATTCGGGTTCCTCGAATATCATATAGCTAGTGGTTCCACCACAGTATCAATAGAAGAACCACAAAAATCCCATCCAAGAACATATTTTTAGCGTGTATAAAGCCTAAACCTTGAGTCAGTACTCATCAAAACTCTCTAGCATTTCCCGAGAACTCCAACTTCAACTCAAATGTCTCTTCAGATTTGGTCAAAGTTTTCTTCAAAACAAAATAATGCTGCAAAGTTTATCAAAGATATTACTAAATGCACTTTTAATAATACACAGGCTTAACTTTGTAGTTTCAATAGTATAAAACAAGTGGATGGACCCAAAACGGATTAAAGAAGATTATAAGCATTTCGTTTCTAAAAGCAATTTCTGACTGAGCCAAAGTAGGCCTCTTTTGCATTTATTCGGAATTGTAGGCTAATCTCCGTGAACAAAGCATTAGAAGCCTCAATGCCTGACGGCCATTAGGTTTGAATCCAGGCTTACAAAATATTTCATAGTGTGAAATATCATAGTGTGGAGTATAAATCCAGTTCATTTGTTGACATGAACTGGATATGGCCTAAACCCCTAGGCTACTTTATTGCACAATGTCTAAACTAGCCTGAAAACTAGGAGCGTTTACACTCCCTGATCGTGTTTTTAAGTGGTATTGTGAATGGGGTTAATGTCTTAACATTTATTAAATGTCTAACCATTTATTAAATGTCTTACCATTTATTATCAGCGAATTTGTAGCGATGGTCATCTGCAGGCACTACATCCATCAGGAGTATGTATTTGGTTTTAGGGTTCAATCCAGTGACCTTCACTTTGAAGCTGGGAAACATTCGCCTGCAAATTAAACAATTCAAATAGTTAAATAATGCAAGTGAAAATGTTAACTATTAATGAATTACGATTGGTACTATTGGTTAAAATTGCTTGTTATTTGTGTATGATTATTGACAGTCATTGCGAATAAAAAATTAAACTTTTATGCATGCAACAACTAAAGATAAAGCACAATTCAAAATAAATCGTGTATGTATAAATAGGCCATCCTGATCTCACCCCAATGCGTACATAAAACACCATGTTGTTTTTAACGTGCTATAGGGCCAAATTATATTTTCGCGTGCTATAGATACGCCAAAGTGGCGTGTAATAAGTACGCCTAACTTTTTCGAGTCATACACCAAAAACATATCAAACCGTTCACGTAACATTTAGCCTAACCTTAACCACACTTGAGTGTTGCCTAACTTTTTAACCGTTCTCTAACCTTAACCGATCCCATTATAAAACTATGGCATCTTTATAGCACGATAAAATTGAATTTGTCGTATAAATAACACAAAAATGTAAAGTGTAATCTCGTGTTATCAATACTCAAAGGGGCGAGATTAGGCAGAGGCATACTTTCACGGAGAAATTGGTCTACACGTTTCAGCATTACATATCTTGAACTGATTGCATTTATGCTATGACATAGTCATACATATATTTGTTAATAGCTATAGCCTGTATTCAATTTGATGTGCCAAATTACACATGTAGAAATGGGTCTACACAAAGTCAAACCACAGGAATAAGAGGCTGGGGGTATTGAAATTGCAGAGGAAAGAAATCCAATGTGGATTGGATGCAGGCCTGTGGAATAACGAGGCAGAAAAGAGGTGCTAGGACGGGTAAGGGCTAGAACGGTGAGTTAATAACGTCTCAAACCAGGAGCTCAGGGAGGGGCCATAATATAAAGATGGCTTTATGCAGCTATGAGCAAAAAAACATTAGCCTAGTGCACACTGACAAGATAGTAAGACATCGCTAAAATGAATAATAGTAGAATAATAACAGAACTAAATACATAACACACAAATACGCAAAATAGAAATATAGCCTAATAGGCTACGTAAAGAAATAATAAAGAAGATGTTTTGTTAACATGAGCCGATACGTATTGTTAACACGAGCCGAGAACATCGACTATCATGCATATTCACTTTCAACATGAGTTAACATATTATTTAATTCTCAACCATATTCTTTTCTAAGCAAGCCAGAGAGGCCTAACTGATCAGAAGATTTACACCCGGTTATTCTCGGTCTAAATATATTCACATTGAAAAGTTTGCCATGTTAAAAATATGATTGAAGTTTTTTATTTAAAACACAACAAACAATTAGATAAACGTGAAGAAAAACTGAAATAAAAATCAGCCAATAAATTAGGAAAATAATTTAGTATATGACTACATTAGGCTATCCCCAAGAAACAAAACATATAAAGCTAAAATGGAACGCAAAACTGCTTGTCCAAACATCATGACCAAAATAACGCATAGGCCTTTCTGCTGTCAAAACTATAAAAAATAAGTATGGTTATAACTTACTTATATCTTACATCCAAACATAAGTTATTGAACCTGTTTATCAAATCATTAAAACGTGATGTCAGTAATATTTAGGTTGAATATATGAGATTCTGCAGTGTTTGCATATAGCCTATACATGATAGTAATGCCAGTTGCTCTCTTACCTTCCCGCTTTGGTGATAATCATCTCCGTCCCAACCTCGTGAAACTTTGCCCACAATTCCCTCTCATGCAGGTACACTTTTATCCCCTCCATTCCCTTTGATATAGAGAAGCAAAATAAAAATCAATGATTTATATGCTCAATCATTAGGCCTATTAATAGCTACATGTTAGGTCATGTTATTTTTTTGTGACGTGATGCCCCTTTTAGGCAATGCATTAAAATAAACATAACAAAAATAATTTTATATTAACCCAACTGCATTAGCGGATTAGGTTGACTACCCTGAGAGAATACTATTTTGCAATAGTATAGATAACTTTTCTCTTTTAAATACACCCAATAAGTGCATTGTTTTGTTTTACAATGAATATGTAGATGAAAAAAGTAATTCTCAAAGAAAAGACAAGAAACTCATTTGCAGCACTAGTTCATAGCAAGCTATATGCTGCCAAGCCTTGAATCGAGTTGATCGACAGGATGAATGAACAACGTTTGCCTACAGTCTGTAGTTCCAATATTTATAATGCTGATGTTTTAAGCAAAGTAGCCTATATGTTGGCACTACAAGTAGGGTTCTCTTATGTGAAATGTGCAGATAGATGTTTACATAATAAAATCATGCAGACCTACAGTAGGAAGGGACTTCATACTTTGTATAGGCCCAATGCTGACCTGTTGAATATATGTGGTTTGAGAGGATGGTGATTTGCTGGAAGTTCCATTTTGTTTCTCTGCTTTACTTTCAGTATGTAAATCCTTTGTTTCTGAACCGCTGGGCGAATTTTGGAGCCCAAATGTTTCCTCCTGGTCCGCCATATTTGAAGCTCCGGAGACCAAGGCCCCAACTGTCAGATAGAAAGCATAGCCTATTCAACCTCATATCTTTCTTATGCTCAACATTTAGATTGGCTAATGTCACCACAAACTTAGTTAATGTAAGATCAAGCTCTTTTGAAATTAGTTTTAGCCAAAATTGTCAGACAGAATGACCCCACACACACACCCACACTACAAGTGTAACAAATTATTTATGTATATTTTTGGGGTATAGCTATATCAGTCGGTAGTTTTACAATATCGCTTAATTGCCAAGAGTTGTATTTACATTTTATTCTTTTAGGAGACGCTCATATCCAGAGCGACTTACAGTAATGTGCATACCCCTGGAGCAACTTAGGGTTAAGTGCCCAAGGACACAACGAAATGTTTGGCACAGTCGGGAATCGAACCGGCAACCTTTCTACTACAAGATGCAGACAAATCACAATAATGACACTTACTAAACTTAGTACTCTTTCAGTGCAAGTTCGTAAATGGATTTTATGTCTTTCACTATGGGACTAATTTACACTAAATAAGACTTTAAAGAGATCCATAATAAAATCACACGTAATTACAATAAAAATAATTGTATGGCCGACAAAGGGTAAAACATATACTACGACAATAATTTATATAACGTTTGTTATAGGCAAAGTAAAAACACTCCTTAAAGGTGAATAACGTCGATAAGGCTGACATGTTAAATGCTATTTTTTACACTATCTCAAACAAACACACACACAAAACTAATATTTAAGTTATGGGCTCAATAGGCTATGTATTTGTGGTAAGTTATTTGAAAAAGTCTGGATGTTTGAAGGCTAAAATCCGCTGCAAATAATAACATATATGTATTTCAATGCATTTAAAACCTGAGACGGCTCCTTGCAAAAATCACAATTGTTTACCCACTACGAGGCCCTGACACGAACTATAGGTTACACAGTGATCTACTGACCACGGGAATGCGGGGTAGGTTACTCGATAGGCCTACAGTAAAATTGTATTTACCTTGTAGTACGAAATGTCACTTTCAGTGTTGAATAGCAATGACACAGCAGTTGTCTGTCAGCTGCTATTTTTGAAGTTTCCTCTCAATTCAATGTATAATCCCAACGTGGAGCCCGAAACGGCTATGCAGTATCTCCATGGATATTCTCAGTCTTTAGTTGAAGCTGACCCAGCGAGCAAGCGAAAATACAAAAGTGAAGATTCAAGATTCTTGCAAATAGTAGCTAATATAACGCGTGACCGGTTGTACATTTTCTAGTCAAGCCGTTTTTCGGGAAACCTTCCTTGGTGATAACATATAGCAGTATAGCAGTCTTCCAGAGATGCAGGTCCGTAACCACCTTCTTCCCTCCCTCTCTCTCCCTCTCTCTCCACGCACCAATTGCACACCGTACGAAGCGGAAGCTGAGACTGTGACGAGCAGCGTAGAAAATAGTCCCTGCCTATCCAGTGCCTGAACAGCAAGGGTCTACCCTAACGTCTTCAGCTTCCCCCTCCCACGTCCCTTAATCCCCTCTGTTCAAAAGCTTTCCTTCTCTGTCAGCCGAATATATATTTCTATTGAGTCAATAACGCTTGCATTTGTGATTTTGCTTAGGCTACATAAGCCAGATCAATGAAAATACAGAACCGATGAAGGAATGTGTGAGAATAGCCTTCATGTATCACATTTAAACATGTTAGCCATGCGCGTACACGTTTAAACTATACGTCGCGCTCATGCATTAGTGAACTGAAATGATAAACCTTTCATTGAGTTTTTTTCGGCATAGCTTTCTAAGTGGAGGTGCACAATTGTCGAGAAGAAAGAAAATGTAGATGGTACAAAAAAATCTGTAAACATTTGTAAATATGCTGTGTAACCCTTCATCTCGCCACATCAAAATAATGTGGTGAATTAGGTCAACGCAGGGCTGGGGTGGTCAATCTTGGCCATTGCCAATACCTATCTTCAATGACGCTAGATAACGAGTAGTTCAGAGTAAAATGAAAGCAAGATACCGTCAAAATCTGTTTTACTAAAAAATAAACCATGAAATATCCCATGTTGCATGTTGACCTCTCAGAAGTCTATATTGTTAGTCATCTTACATTCTCGTTGTTAAATGAACAGCATCGCAAATGGACGGCACCAACACCTCTGTCTGACATCCTTTCTTTTTATGGTGGGTATTCTCATTCGTTTTGAATTTCCCCAGGCGTTAATTCCAGGACGCAGGCGCACGGCTTCTGATTAAACCACATTCGGTTTACAGGCCCTCCATTCACTACTCAATTCAGAGAGGTGCGACACCCGAGCTGAAACAACCGTGTGACAGAAACAATAAGCTGCCTCACATTGCGTGGTATGACCCCATTGGCCGTTCTGGAGCTATTAGGTGGACAATGTCAATATTTAGACTTTTAAGATGTCAGAAAGTTTGTACACCAATTACCATGAGCTTGAGCTCAGTTAAACCATGTCCCATCCTCTTTGGCATTTTTGTTCACACGTAAAAAAAAATTTGCCTGACGTAAGGCCTCACCCCAAAATAATATTTATCATTAAGTTAAACAATAAATTAATTAAAGAAATGAACTCATCTTCAAGACTATTGAGACACAATCCCATCATATTTAATATTCATTTCTGTTATATCTTCTCCGACGGTAAGGCGAAGTGCATCTGATTGATTTTGCTCAATAGGCTATATGAAATAATTGCTTATAGCCTATATCACACATAGTATTATCAACGGAGTGTGCTATATAGCCTACTATAACAAAAAGTTAATTCAAACAAAATTCCATTAGGCCTACGACGTTGGCATTTTAGATGCAGAAAATGATTTAACTATGCGACAGAATATAACTTTAAGAACATACGTTTGGGTAAATTGCTAAACAGTGTGTAACTTATTTAACTCGAATTATTTTTTTGATGGAATTAGGGTATGTCTGATTAAGAAGTATGACCTAATTCAACCATTCGCATATTTATTTATTTGTGTTTAAAACCGTGTGTATGTCTGTAGTTAGCTATACTATGAAGGATTGTACATACGTGTCACTAAGTTACTGCAACATTTTAATAATTAGGCCTAGTTTGACTAGGCTACATGTAGCCTTGCTCTCTAACACTGCATACTATTCTACGTTATAATTGCTATACACTACATGTATTGCAGTTATGCTACACTATTGATTGCTGTTATATTTTTAAAGTTTGTAATGACAGAATGCAATTGGAAAACATACTCAACAAATGCATTACATTACAAGCTGACGCTTTCCAGAGCGACTTAATGCATACATTTTAGCGAAACTAGGTGAAACAATCACATCTCAGTAGTAAGAGCATTCAATATTTCAAAGAGTGAATAGACAAATAACCGTGCATGGAACTGTATGCCTACCCAACCCACGCAGATTCTCCAAAACTCCCGATACGTTGAACAGAAAAGTAGGTACATGACTAGCAAATTCAAACGACTGAAAGAAATCAATTGGCCACGTGATACGTCGTTTTTGAAAACCTACGCTCCATATTCCACATTCAAGCTAAATAGCCTACCCAACACTTTGTGGGAATTGTGACTAAACGTATAGTGACAATAATTCAATAACAAATCTATAAAGTTATGGAATGGAATACATTGATTTCCGTTTTCTGTAAATAATAATTATAGCCTAATAATTATAGACCTAAACGCAGGTAATTGATTAATGTTACCATTGTCTCTAATCACACAAAATTTCATGTATATCTTTAGCCATTAGAATTGCTTATGTCTGAGAGGAACTGAATAAATTGTATAATCACCTCTGGACTGGGAATGTGGCTTATTAATGTGAAGACTATGCGCAATTTCTAACATAATAGCCTTCCCATATACCGCAGGCGGCATGCACTAAATAGATTGGAATATTATTTATTAATGCATTGTTTAGAATAAAACAAGCATACCTCATGGAGTTGTTATCTTCCTTCCACTATATTCACCATAACTTCTACTAAGTAAAGCATTTAGCATAATGGTCGCGTGTCACCGCAATGTTGCCTATAGAGCCAGTAAAATAAAATAAAAATCTATGGTTCTGTCCTGAAAAAGACAGTCCTTACTACAGAAAATTAGAAATTTGTAATCAATAATACCAACTGAAGTATAAATTAGCATGAGGTCATCTGATTAAACTATGATCGTGGTGTTTATCATCAATAATATCAATGTAACAATCAATAGTTAACAACAGGTAAAACTAATTGCATATTAAGCATCAGGTTAGGCGCGCGGCTCCATTATCAATATGAGAAAGACTGGAAATAGTCTAAATATTTCGTTTTTGTTAATGGCATCTTACTGTCAATTTAGGAACATACTTAATGATCAGACATTACCCTATATGTTAATATACATGAACCATTAAAAAATCAGTGTAACATTAGTATGGTCTACATTAACATTAAAAGTATTTACTTCGTGTGTATTTGATTGCATTAACGATAGACATTTAGAAATATAAACCGAAATGTAAACATTTTCTTATACTCCAGTAGGCTACATAAACACATTTAAATATCTACACGATCAAAGGGTATATATTAAAGCTACATGCAGCCTAATGAACCAATTTAGCAAGATGGCCATGTAGCCTATCATTGCAATTGAAGTATTGGGTTGCATATATTAGGCAGTGAAGAACCTTAGGCTAAGTTTCTGTTCTTATGCTTGGAGGCATCAATCCCATGTCAAAGCTTTGTTTTTGTCACATTAGCTAACTAGGACATTTTTGTCTTGACGAATGGTTTAATTACCTGGCGAAATATTTTAACATTAAATTAGTATTATTCCATTGCGTTCTTCGATGTATAACCTTCTACTGGATCTAAAAGTTCACTAGCACTGCCAGAAAAAACAGAAATTGAATCACCTGACGGGGATGTATGCCCCTGCCAGACGTTGAAAAATGAGCCATGTGGCAATGTTAATTAATAGTGCAAAATCGAAAATCAATCATTATAATCTTTATAACATAATTTCAAAGGTGTACTTTCTAAAGTTATAAATTAAATTAAATCAATCATACTTAGGGATTCCTGTATACGCTTAGTGCCTTTATTTTCTAAATGTGAGCTTCTGAAAGATATTGAACACCGATGTGTACATATTTTTGAAAAACAATTAGTTTTAGCAATGGTACCATTACCGGTACATAATAATATTTCACTGTTGTTTTAAGCAAACAATTACAGATCAGTTCTCAATTAGGGATTATATAGGCCTAAATATATATTTATTTGTGGATATTTCTGTTACTCTTTGTTGAACTTTCTCAACGTTGCATAAACTATTTTTACATTTGAAAATAAAATGCCGATTGGGATAATTAAACATCTGATCCAAATTAGGTCGTACAAAATGCAGGTATAGGCTATTAGATTTACCTGAAGCAACATGAGGTGTGGAGATCACAGATACCAAACATCCCAAAATACGTTTAGGACTAATATCTGCACAGGTCTACTATCCTGTTTCATACGTAAACTGTGTTATTGCCATTACAACGATTTAATAAAAAATGTTTATAGCTCTATACAAAACTTAAAATGTAATTCACCAATAGAATTGTGACGGTTTGCCCTAAATTAAATATTATGATTGGTTCAGACGGATGCTTTCCCAATGAATGAAATCTGATATGTACTGTAGATGGAAAGTCTAAATAATAGAGATGGGATTGGCCTTATGGAAAATGGAGGTCTCTTTATCAGGAAAGTTTCAGTTAAACACATAGCTACAGTATATAATTACCCGTTTACAATACCTAATTATTGAGCCAATTGGTTGATTGTTTTCAAAAGAAGATATTGAATTTCAATATTTCATTACAACATGAAAACATCTGATGTAATCTTTTTGAGTGGAAATGTTCACTAATAACCCCCCATAACCATAGAAAAACTCTCTTTTAAAGGGCACACACTCATGCAAACAAAAGTTAGTTTTTCTATCCTTTCCGGACCTGAAGCCTAACACTAACCCAAACATTTTGACTATCAGATAGGCCTAAACCTAGCTCTAACCTTAACCATATCTACCCTAACCTAAAGTAAAAAACATAACCTTTATATATATACACTGTATGTCTTACCTTAACTAGCCTTAATGTCTAACCCTACCCCTAAAATACCTAAACCTAAAACTAACCTGAATTCTAAAACTATACCTAATTGCAAAGATTACCTTAATGATAGAAATAGCATTTTTTCCCTTGCCAATAAACCTTTTGGGGACCAGATTTCAGATTTTAGCATCATTGTGAGGACGCTGGGTCCCCACATGTACACATAGACCTGGAGAACAAAGACAAGCTAACATACACCCACATAATATACTGTTCTACCTTAGGGTCAGCTAGTGTGGTCTGATATTCCTGCTCTATGTGGAGCTCCCATGGCTGATGGATGGCCTTTGGAAGTGTCTGGAATCTGGGTGGAATTCCACAGACAGGCAGGTGAACGCGCCTGTGGGTAACCACCAGTCCAACACTGGCTTCGAGGTAAGGAAAGCTGCTCCCACCCAGAGGCTAGCTCGGGTTTGTGGATTAAATCCCAGCCATGGTTTGGGTCACAAAACCAGGGGAGAAAATTACAAAGAAAAGAGACAAATGTTTAGACTGCTTTTTTCCCAAGTTCATATGTCCCGAGCAGTCAGTCTGAGGCAGATATACCATACACCAGATATCAGACTGCTTTCTATCAACGTAGTTCATCTCAGGATGGTGCCCCTTTGTGAATATGCACAAATATTATTCTGTTATTGTTGGGCTGTTCGCCTAAATGTATAATCCAAAACAAACCAGCATTCATAATTGTAAAGAGAATGTTTTTGTTGTCGACAATTTTGAGCATCGTAAATTAACGCAAAACATTTGCCTTAAACTATTACTAAACCGCTGTCTCGTTTAGTCTTGAATGATGACTGGAACGTAATGTGATGTGTACAGATGGATGGCTCATTTGTCTGTGTGACTCCTTGTCATCTTAATTAGATCTCGTCACAGTCTCGTTCTCCTGCCACCACATTTCCTGCAGTTCCAGGCCCCTCTTAGAGGGAGGTGACCCACCAAACCTTACTCAGAATGGGTGAATGGCCACACATGGTTCCATCCATGCTCAGACTTCCACGATGGCCTCCACTCTCCCCCTGTTCCTCCTCCCCGTGGGTTTATGCTTGTTCCACTAGAGCCAGGGATGATAAGGTATCTGAGTCTGCACGGCACTGCAACGTTCAGAGTCAGAGTCCCGCACACCTCTAGGTTTGTTCCGAGTAGCGCAGGCCCCACAGAGCCCCGCGCACAGGGGTGGTGGGTCTGGGCTGACACATTTCTGTTAACAATCACATCACACACGGGGACACACATTCCGACTTCCTGATCCCTTCGTCTCCGCAATCCCTCTTTCACAGATCTCCTCCTCCCCCAGC
The DNA here is from genome assembly GCA_016801145.1 of Umbra pygmaea. NCBI lineage: Eukaryota > Metazoa > Chordata > Actinopteri > Esociformes > Umbridae > Umbra > Umbra pygmaea. The sequence goes on from JACXGM010008356.1 coordinate 21,136, forward strand.
TGGCACTCAGTGGAACTGTGCAGCTGATTCAAACACTTAGCAAATCAAACACAGAGGTTCCTACATTTAACAATGACGAAGTAATCAAAATAGTTTGACTGATTATTACACTATCATATTATTAAAAGCATATTGTAAATTGACTGTTTTCCTATACATATTTTAATTAATTAGATGGAATCTTCTTTTATTATTTCCCCTTAACCATGGGACATCATTTATCATTACATACTCTGCTGCCATCTATTGGTCTGGAATTGTATTTTCGTCAAAGTGTTTTATCCTGAAACAATGCTTTTGTTGTTGTTTGTTTCAAAGGATCGTACTGCATGTATTAGTGGTCAGATGGCTAAGAGGTTAGGGACTCTGTCTAGTAGTTGGGATGGTTGCCGGTAATGAGGAGAAAATAAAATCAACTTCTAGTTTCTTTGATTCTGAACTGTGAAACAATCTTTAAAATCTTTAATTTGATTTCTCTAAGCTGTTTTGCATTTATTCAAAATAGCTTGAGAAGCTTATTATTGATTGATGTAATGTAAGTATTTTTATGAAGGTGTTTTCTTTTTTATGTATTTTGTATTGTTTCTTTTATGTATTATGTAAAGGTCATTTAAAAAAAAGAATTTGGCCTTGGTATAAATCAAGGTTAAATCAAGGTTAAATAAAAAACACTTACATTTTCCAAAAATGTCTTTATGAGACACTTGTGTACCTAAGATGCATGAGTTCAGAAAATGCGTCCTGTTAAACCTGACAGGAGATAATGAATGCTCGGTAAAAGTTTGGGATTTCAGTATATTACTAGGCCTATAGCACTCCCCTTTGGTCAGTTAGTGTAATGTACAAATATTTGAACTATATGCACAATCTGCTTGGTGTGTTACACTGCTGCTCTTATCATCTGTTTGACTTAAACCGAGCTTCCCTTTTTAAGCATTACATTTGTCAATGTACACAACCAATCACAATGTTCTGATTTAACTTCTCAAAGTATTGACAGCCATACAGGACTTTGCAATGGAAAATACATATTCCATAGGAACCAGCAAACCCACACGGAAGAATAATATATTGACATATATTGCAAAAACACATTTTTTTAAAATGTGCCTATATATTTTTAAACATATACAAATACATGTATTATATGTCATATTCATACACATGTTTACATATTTGATTTTGGTCGTTTCAAACATATTTTAATATGTCTCAAATATACGTAAATACATTGACATTTGTGACAAAATTATAGGTGGTATGAATTAAACATATACATCTGCATTTGTATTGTTTCCTGTCATGTGTTTATTCTATTATCTGGTCGTTTTTTAAGTACTTTTGCAAAGGAAAAGTATTCATGTTGTTTTCATAATAGGTCTTATTTTAAATGTAAACTTGGGAGTACAAAGTGGATCATTATACCTAAACTGGAAAAGGTGCTATATGCTGCTTGACAGCTTTTGACTCTTGTTTGTGTAAGATAATAATTGTATTTTTCACAGTAGTTAATGTAATGCAATATGGCCTAAACTGGTGGTTATTATTGGTTTGTTCCATTGCCAACAATAGTTCTAAACTCACAATAACAAGGTGATTCTCATGAAAATAATGTCTTGAAGGTTTATTCCTGTCACGTCAGCCCATATTGACTGAGTAATATGTGCTCATGTAAATTAGATGTATTATTTATGCCTATTTGGATTCCAGTCTGAGGTACTGCAGATTTGTTTTGGATGTATGTGTATTTATGGACATTTGGCGCCACCCTCTGGACAACTGCTATGCTTCCTTTAGGATAATATCTAAGCGAATATATCTAAGTGCCGGTATCTGCTTCTTTATATGAGGAGGAACAGGAGAAGAACTGCCAGAGCTCTTCAAAATGACCTCCAGCAGGATACTGGTGTGCATTCTTCTGACCAAACTGTCAGAAACAGACTCCGTGAGGGTGGCATAGGGGCCTGATGTCCTCTAGTAGGACCTGTGCAGTCCAGCACAGTGCAGCTGAATTGGCATTCGCCAGAGAACACCAGAATTGGCAGATCCGCCACTGGCGCCCTGTTCTTTTCAGATGAGCACATATGACAGATGTGAGTCTGGAGACGCCATGGTGAACGCTATGCTGCCTGCGAAATCATCCAGCCTGATTAATTTGGCGTTAGGTTAGTGATGAAATCCTCAGACAGATCTTATGCCAGTGCAGTGGGCACTGGGTTCCTATTGGGGCAGGACAATGCCCAGCCTCATGTCGCCAGAGTGTGTTGGCAGTTCCTGGATGAAAAAGGAATTGATGCCATTCACTGGCCCTCATGTTTCCCAGACCTGAATCCAGTTGAGAACCTCTGAGACATTATGTATCGTGCATCTGATGTCGCCAAGTAGCGCCATAGACTGTCCATGAGCTAACTTATGCCCTGATTCAGGTCTGGGTGGAGATCTATATAAATAATGATTTGTTTCTGGTGACCACCAAATCAGTGCCTCATTCAGTAGAATTAATTGGACATGCATTTTTAAACTTTACACATGGCACAGCCAGAAGAGTAATGGCCACCCCACTTAATTTGGTTCCTCTCCATGTTTCCTCCTGGGAAGCAAAATATTAGGGAGTTTTTCCTAGCCACTGTCCTTCAATTTTGCGGTATTGCTTGCTCTTTAGGATTCTAGACTGGCTGTCTGTAAAATCACTTTCAGACAACTGCTGATGTAAAAATGACTTCATAATATACATTGGATTGATTGATTGAAGGTGTGCCTGTGTTGGAATTCAACATAATCTGGAAAGGAATACCATACACTTAGAAATGTTCATTTAAGGAATACCATACACTTAGAAATGTTCATTTAAGGAATACCATACACTTAGAAATGTTCATTTAAGGAATACCATACACTTAGAAATGTTCATTTAAGGAATACCATACACTTAGAAATGTTCATTTAAGGAATACCATAGACTTAGAAATGTTCATTTAAGGAATACCATACACTTAGAAATGTTCATTTAAGAAGAAATTGCAGAGGTTTCTTAATTTGTTTACTAATACTCACCTCTCCACCTGATAGATGATGTTTGGTTAATTTGGTGCAAAAAAGCTGTTTTGCCTGATCGGTGTGAATGGTATTCTGTGAGTGTGAGTGTGTAAGTAAGTGGGTGTGTGTTGGACTGTGTGGCACTGTGAAAGGAAGTGGGTGTGTGTTGGACTGTTTGGCACTGTGAAAGGAAGTGGGTGTGTGTTGGACTGTTTGGCACTGTGAAAGGAAGTGGGTGTGTGTTGGACTGTGTGGCACTGTGTAAGAAAGTGGGTGTGTGTTGGACTGTGTGGCACTGTGTAAGAAAGTGGGTGTGTGTTGGACTGTGTGGCACTGTGTAAGAAAGTGGGTGTGTGTTGGACTGTGTGGCACTGTGTAAGAAAGTGGGTGTGTGTTGGACTGTGTGGCACTGTGTAAGAAAGTGGGTGTGTGTTGGACTGTTTGGCACTGTGTAAGAAAGTGGGTGTGTGTTGGACTGTTTGGCACTGTGTAAGAAAGTGGGTGTGTGTTGGACTGTGTGGCACTGTGTAAGAAAGTGGGTGTGTGTTGGACTGTGTGGCACTGTGTAAGAAAGTGGGTGCTTCACATTGGATAGCGGATGACAAGAGTTTTTCCCATAAGTAGTAAAGCACTTTGCGTCCTTGTAAACTATATAAGTCCAAATAATTATTTTATGTGTATTACCCACTACAGGGCTGCACCGGGCCAGTCCGTGTTCATCATGGAGGGTGTACCCATCTACAAACTTCCCCCTGGGTACCATGCCGTACCGGTCTAGCTCAGAGGAAAACATTTATAGTACTGCCTGGGACTGAAGCAGGCTGGTGGGTGGAAATTCAACAGCCAATGAAATTCAACAGCCAATGTTAATTGTTTTCTTTACTTGAATTTACACATTTCCTTTAGGATTCTAAATAAAGAAAAAATGTCTTTTAGGCACTTATACCATCATTACATAAAAATAGTAATGGGTACAATGATTTTAATAATTTTATTTCCGTCTTTGATAACTGTTTTTAGGCATTGCTTTAGGTGTAACAAAACACTACATAGTGTAGGGAATGGCTATCTTATAGGAATCGCTTTTTTCACATTTTTGTATCAAGAAATAGGTTTATTTAGCTTCATAAGTGCGTTTCTGAAAGAGGAAGTAGCCTTCTCACCAGCGAAATTCTACACCCCTATTGCCTTAAAAAATGTTACCAGCCCTTTTTCCTGCCAATTAAGCAAGACCCATTCACAAAACTCAACCATGGAAACACAACCCAGACAGAAGGTAATGACCACGGAGCGGCCCTGTGCGGTGCGCTAAAGATCTGGTCAGTCAAAAAAGGGCATTAGATGCCATCTCTACCTCTTCCTCCTAGCTCTTCCAACTCAAACCTGTCCACTACTGGTAACAATGAAAGCGTGAGTGAGCCTGTTCAGGGCAAATTGTGCACTACAAAACAGCCTGACAAAAATGATTATATAATTTATTTTAAATATGTATTCTTTGACATATTCTTGGGACTTTTAGGGGACATTTTGATATTGCGTGGCCCTTTGCAACTGCCTAGTTTCCCTGTAGGATGGGCCGGCCCTGGGAAAATATTTATTTTAGAATTAATATCATAGACACATGATTTCATATATTTTAACATAACAAGCATAGCATGAGCTACTTTAGCAAACTACCTAGCTAAGCCAGCCTCAATCGGTGGAAACTAGCAAAATAAACCATAGAGTATCCTAGTGGAAGTAAAATACAAAGTAGGATTAAAGAATTAAAAAACTCAACAGGAGCGTTGGCAGCTTTCTGACATCTTTAAATTAACACTGCAAACATTGCAAAGAAATCCAATGTCGAAGGACATTTTTATCTTTGTGATATTGCCAGCATTTCACCTTGTGGCAGCTGATAGATGGTGAATTTCAGGCTTGGCAGGATCTTGGTTGAAATTATGGTTTCAGGACTCAGGTTGCGGTTGAAATAGAATGCTTTAATAAAGTTCTTCTTGTTATGATTACAGGGTCATCTCATAACAAGGCATGCAAGACATGTTGTGGCAAATGCCCCGAGTGGTCATATGGAACTGACTTATATACCCTTTGCATTGTTGTTCACAAACCTTCTAGAAGGTTCTCCTCAACTCGTGACTGTCTCATTTTGAGAACATGTGCCGGTCACCTTAACTTCTATCTACGTAGGTTCTAACCTTGAGTATGGAACATACACATTCCATACTACGTAATGCACTTGTTTCTGAATAACTCAGTAATCCTTATCTGTCTAATGTCCTGTCAGTAAACTGTCCTGTTCTATTAGTCTGAATGGCATCTCCATGTATTAGACCTGTGATGGAATCACAGTCTAACCTACAATAGTTCATATAGGTATAAGCAGTCTAATATATAACAGAAATATAAGTTATAAGTCCTAAGCCATAAACTACTGTTTATGCTGATGTTATTATATAAGAACTGTAAGAGCTCTCTCTCTGTCCTACGTCATCCTTGGCCTCGCTTCCTTCGTCTACTCTCTTAAAGGAAAGTCTTATCTGGCTTGACCCTGAATCTTCTCCCTGTCTGTCTTGTATGTTCTAGAATCTCCCAAAAGGCCCAAACTATAGCCATATAACTCTCTCATCTAGTAATACCATTCTAAACTGTTCAAACTGTATTTAAACATGATTATATAGAATATAATTCTCAACACAGCAGTCAGGCTTTTAACTGGGGTGTCATTTTTCGTCAATGGGGGGCATAACTAATTCATAAACCATATGCTTTTCGGGAAACAGAACTCGGGGGCACAGATTCTGTCTGGGGGGCATTGCCCTGTTTTTCCCCCGTAGATCAGGCCCTGTAGATTTTATAGCTTTATTAGTGCGTTTCTGAAAGAGGAAGTAGCCTTCTCACCAGAGAAATCCTACACCCTCTATTTGCTGCCTTACGTACAATATGTAACTTTTCTGCATTCAAAAAAAATTTTAAGCTAAAAATGATAAAAATTTACTATTGTAAATTGTTTTTCAAATGTAATCGTGTTTTCACAAGACACTGACAATATATTCAATGAAATTGTGTTTACAACATATTTGTTTCTGTTTTTAATAATAAGTGATTAAAAACATGTTAAATTATTATTTTTTGCTATCACATGCTCTTATTGTTTCTTTACACACAATACAATTGCATTTGGTTACAATTCACTAGCTTTATAATGAATTAACAATGATTATTGCAATGAAATAAAATGAGCGCTATTATTTTGAAAAAACTAAAATCCGAGTTCTGGTTGCTGGCATAATAGTTTTATTGTTTTGATTGAGAGACCCCTAGCAGACAAAAACTACATATTGTACCTTTAAATATTAACAAAATTTAACCTTGGAAACACAACCCTGACAGACCTTAACAATGCGGAGTGGCGTGGCGCTATAAACCTGTGGTCAGTCAACCCAGCATTAATTCATCTATTGTTGCTTTAACCGTTTCAGTTAGCAATATTGTTGAAATGTCTGGTGTGAATCACTCTGTTGAGAATATGCCAGACATCTCAATCAGGTTGAAGTCAGGACTCTGACTGGGCCCCTCCAGAAGCCGTATTTTCTTCTGAAGCCTTCTTTTGTTGCTTAAATTCTGTGCCTTGGTTCATTGTCCTGTTTCATCCTCTAACTTCAGTTGACCTTTTTTTGGCAGACAGATGGCCTTATGCTTCGTTCCATTTGGCTCGGAATTGGGAGGTCGGAACTGGGAATGAAGTCACACCCGAGTTAAAACAAGTTGATCGCATTCCAGTTACTAAAGTGGGAAAACAAGATGGACGCCCCTACGAAAGCCTTTTTGTTGTTTATGCCCTTTCGGAATATTAACAACTACAGAACAACTAGCCATCTTAGCCATTTATAGCAAAACCAGTTGATGAAAATGCATTTCTGTATATTTTCACGCCTTCTAACACAGTAGCAACAGAGACAACAGTTGGACAGTGTTGTGTGTACAACAATTTTCAGGAAAAACTAATAAAAACAATTACTAAAAATGTACAGTAACAACAACTTTCACTTAATGTTGATACAGGGTGCTGCCGTCTTGAAAAATGAACTTGGTGAATTTCCCACTTGGGGAATTTCTGACCTCAAAATGGAATGCAACATTAAATTTTCCTGCAAAATCTTGATCAACTTGGTAATCTCTTGATGATAAGCTCTCCAGGTCCAAAGACCGCAAAACAGCCCCATTCCACAATGATACGTTACACTGACCCAGGTTCTGATGTTAGTGTTTTGTGCCTTTATTTCTCCACATATTATTGTGTGTTCTTTCAAACAACTAAACTTTGGTTTTATCCAAAGAATATGTTGTCAGTAGCACTTAGGAAAATCCAGTTGCCCTTTTTCAAACTTCAAATTTGCAACAATGGTTTTTTTTACAGCAATGGCTTCCTTTGTGGTATCTTCCAATTAATTCAATTCTCGTTTAGTGTTTTACGAATCAAAGACTTGTCAACGGAGATGTTAGCATGTTCCAGAGATGTCTGTAAATCCTTAGCTGACAGTGAATCTTCTTAACCTCATTGAGCATTCTGCACTGTGCTCTTGAGGTCACACTAAATAAAATCTGTGAATAAACAGTAGAAAGTCCTAGTAAATGGCTTCCAGTACTTTTTCTATTATTCTACAGACATTTCCTTCAAGACAATAACAGAAAATACTTTATAAACACAGTAGATGTCCGTTAAAACTAATATCAGACCTGCGTGTTAACGGACATTTACTGTGTTCACAATGTATTTTCTGTTATTGTCTCGAAGGAAATGTCTGTAACAGAAAAAGTTCTGTGTCTACAGCAATAACAGAAAAAGTACTGTGTCTACAGTAATAACAGAAAAAAGTACTGTGTCTACAGTAATAA
>JACXGM010008357.1:0-11038 GCA_016801145.1 Umbra pygmaea
TTATGACGACATAAGGGGAAAATATCAGAACAGCTCGTTTTAGCTTTCGTTTTCTCAATGTCAGAGAAAGATACACAGTGCTTGGTTTTTACCTATCGCCATTTCTAGCCACTGGGGGACCATAGTCAGGCTAGATTAACTAATATTGATGTTAAAAAACCTCATAAAGTAAAATTTTCATGCCATGGGACCTTTAAAGGATAATTCCGGCACATAATGAACCTATGGGTTAATAACACATGGGTACCGAGTCAAACTTTCTCTGGGATATGTTTTCATGCTAATCGAATATGCCCAGTTTTAATGGAAACTGATTATTACCTTATAAGGCTAGTTGTTAGGGCATGAATGAAGTAAAAAGAAATCACTATTTTATTCCACTAACAAGGCTCAAAATAATAATTCCACGGTAGCATAATGTTAAAATCTTATTAAAACTATAACCTAGTTTAAAAGACAGTACCGTTTGCGTAAACAGGCAGGCGACATCTTGGGGAAACAGACTCGATCAGATAAAATTGATTTGGCATTCACCAGAGAACCCCAGAATTGGCATATCCGTCATTGGCACTCCATTCTCTTTCCAGATGAAAGCAGGTCCACCATGAGCACATATGACAGACGTGAAAGAGACTGGAGATGCCGTGATGAATGCTATGCTGCCTGCAAGATCATCCAGCATGAACAGTTTAGTGGGTCAGTGATTGTCTGGGAAGGCATAAACTTGGAGTGTCACACAGACCTCCACGTGCCTGCCAACGGTACCCTGACGGATGTTAGATACGGGGATGAAGTCCTCAGACCCATCATCAGATCTAACTCTGTGACCAGAGTGTGTAGACATTCCTGGATGACAAAGGCATTGATGCCATTTACTGGCCCTCATATTACCCAGACCTGAATTCAATTGAGAACTTATGGTACGTTATGTATCGCTGCGTCCAACTCCAGGTCTGGGAGGAGATCCCCCAGGACACCATCTGCCATTTCATCAAGAGCATGCCCAGACATGGGAGTGCATACAGGCATGTGGGGGCCATACCCACATTATGAGTTGCCGTGCTGAAATTCATGCAAGATGTAACAGCCTGTGATTTCAATTGTTTACTTAGATATTCGGTGCAAGTTTAAATCCGGCCCTCAATTGGTTAGTGAGTTAAGTTTCCATTGATAGTTGTTATGTTATTTTGTTCTCAATAAATTACACAATGTACAGTAGGGATTTCAATCTTTAACATTTTTCATTCATCGAGAACCGATGTGTGATTTGAGTATTCCCTTCACTTTTTTGAGCAGTGTAATAACTAATGCTAGCAGTGATGATTTGTGTTCCGGGCTTCCAACTGTCATGCATTGACCATATATTCACACATGAATCCCCATCCTTCGAGCTTCTGATGGTGAAAATGATTTGCGTCACTTGATCACATTTTTTGACCATCATACCCAATATATACGGACAGACTACACCATCATACGTCACTCAAAACTGTGTGATTTGAGTAAAAATATATTTGATATTGGTATTGTATAGTCTCATATAGGACTGATGTCAGCCAATCAGCAGTATAGTTGATGTACACATGTACAGCTCCAGTATACGCAGGGCACTGAAGACACAGGAAGATGAGTATAATTGACATTGGTTGAAAGGCTACAGAACACAGGAAATACATTTAAGTAATTGTTGGAATAGTGGTGGAGTGTTATTTCAGCTGCCTTAAGTGATACATATGTGGTTGTGCCTTTGTGAATGCTGTGGTGTTGTGTTTCCACCTGGGATTTTGGGAAATTATTACCTGAGGAACCCAAATGATTTATCCACATTAACAGCTGAGCTCTCAGTCTCATGGACTGATGTCAACCACTACCTCCCGGGTTTGTCAGTAATCAGTTCATTACTTGAACTGCTACAACATCTGAATTTACAGTATCTATCAGTGATGACACCTCCTGTAGTGTGTACTTTGAAAGATATATTGTTGGAGGTTAGATTGTGTATCAGAATGGTTGGAGCAGATATCCTTGTGGCACTCCAGCAGTAAAATACATTTGCATACCGATCTTTACGTGATAGCCTGGAAGGATTTACTGGCAGATGATGTTCGACATGTTCAGTTGAGAGTTTGTGTTATAGGGGTTTTGGAATGATGGTGTATAGCTATCATAAATGTTCATATTGAAACACTGTTCAGGATATCTATTTGACATAGGAAATACATTACATGTTTTTATGATACATATCAATCAATACACATATACATTTTCTTTGGATCCCACACATTTGGTTGTGAAACTTTTCATCAAACTGAAGCAAATAGAACAAACTGGTTTGGGTCTTTAAATGCAGTTTGGGAACTTTGTGTTGCAAATTAGCACATTTTCCATACCCCTAATGTGACTTTTATTGGCAACAAAACTAATTCAACAATGTTTAAGGCTGTCACAGCAACTTCTGGTTCACTTACTGTAGCAACTTCTGTGTTTGTGTGTGTGTTGCTTGACTGAGCTCGGCTTTTGTGATCTGCTCTGAGTGCCTGCAGTTTGTGAGTTGTGCGATGACTGCCAATGGCAATCATAATTCTACACATTGTGCCATGATGCTGTTTAAAATTACATTTCCTAAAGTTCTGCCATTAACAGTAGGAATATGCTTATTGTTTATTATTCAGACATTTTTATTTGAATATGGTTTTCATATGCTGTATGAATGATGTAGGCTATTAGATTTTGCACTCATATGTACAAGTCAAAAGTCTCCCTAACTGTTGCCAATAATAATAATACTGTAAACAGTAAATAATGATCACTGTAATGTAGGCTACTCGAAAATAACAAAGTAATAATACGAGATTAGACTACCAGTGATGACTATGATCGATTTTTAATCACATCCTACCCCAAACCAGATAACCACATCTACACAAAATAACTCAGAAATGCTCCAATGAGGTAGAAGAACTAGCATGTTAACCCAAATGGACACAAAAACAAATTTGCAGTAGTTACATTTTGGGGCACATTTGGGATATTTTGGGTGAGTCTATGTATCTGGTTTGCCCAAAAATATGTTCCCTGTCTGAGTGTCAATAATAATACATTGATTTACACTGGTGTACATGTGAGAGGCAAATGCTTTCGATAAATTACTGAAAATATATAATTATCTTTGTGGCAGATTATACAACAAAATGCTTTGGGATCACACCTAAAGTATATTCACATTTAATGCAGCTCACACCATAATCTAGAGGAACAAACAAACATTATTATTTGCAGACATATAGCACCAATAGTACTTTTTATTTTTTACATGGGAGGGCACTGCTGCGCTGATTAGAAGCTGTGGATAATCAGATGGCCGTGATGATATTAAAATCCCATACGAGTGACAGCGCTCTATGAATGAATGTCTCCCTCACAAACTTGGAGGACTGGGATTTGATCTATAGACTAGACAGAAGTGTGCCCCCTAATGGTCAATTGCCACCACTTCCAGCACCATCTGGTTGCCCATATTTCTTCACTATAACTAAGCATAGCAGATTATAACTGAAATACTGAAATATGTAGATATTAACAATAATTTCACTTACAAAATATTCTATTTTTGACAGAATTGACAAAACAAAACACTCCAGGCTAATTACTGGAAACAACAATATTTCTATGGCAAAATAATTAAGTTCTCCTCCATTTCCTCTTTTGCAGAAATGCTTCAAGGTGGCAGAAATTTACAAGAAACATAACAAAGCCTTGCATGGGGAAACTGTATGCAACCTGATAAATCTCCTTCTCATTATAGAAAACATTCACTTGATGAGATGTTATTTTTATAGATGGCAGGTGTATATGGATCATAAAGCATACACCAAAAAAATTAAACTGCAACACAATCGCTGATGAAGACTGTTTGCTAGTTTGATATTGGTTGATAGTAAACTATTAGTCTTTGCAAGTTTTTTCCCTGTAAGTCCACTGTGAGGGCAGAGTTTATCTGCTGGCCTGGTGTGTTCGGTAACATTAAGTTGCGGCTGCAAAGATGAGTGGTCCTGTGATGAATGACTGCCGTCGCCTCGCCGGCTATAATCACGCCTACACATGACTTCCTGCATAATTGATTTTTAATCCTCAAATAGAAAGTAAATCACACAAGCCTAGTTTAGCACTGGGAAGAGTGAGGGGTGGAGAGAGAACATGGGGGAAAGAGAGGAGAGGATGAGAATGTGAAAGGTGAAGGAGGAGAGAGGATGAGGAGAGACGAGAATCCAGCACTTCTTAACTATTTGTTTCTTATTATTTATATTGTGTATTTTTTCATCTTTTGCTGTTAATTCTACATCCCTTATTAATTCTACAACCCTTGCTTTGGCAATGTAAGTGAATGATTCCCATGCCTATGCAGACCTTTACATTGAAATTTAATTAAAATAAAGCAGTGAGGGAAAGAAAGACATGAGAGAGTGAGCACTGAGAGAGAAAAAGAAAGCAGTGACAGAGATTAGTGAGGGAAACAGAACTAGAAATTATAATTTGTCATTAAAAAGTGTGTTACGCTACTGTTAATGTTCAGAGGTTATCAAATAGTTTCTTACTGTAGGTCAAACATAGTGATAAAATACATTGTATATGACATGGGTTTTATGATATGGGCATGTAAAGTGCACGTTTAAATCAAACAAACTCAGCAAAAAAAAGAAACATCCTCTCACTTTCAACTGCTGTTATTTTCAACACACTTAATGTAAATATTTGTGAAGAACATAAAAAGATTCAACTACCAGGACATAAACTGAACAAGTTCCACAAACGTGAGTAAAATAAATTGAATAACTTGTGCCTGAACAAAGGTGGGGTCAAAATCAAAGGTAACAATCATTATCTAGTGTGGCCGCCAGCTGCATTAAGCTCTGCAGTGCATCTCTTCCTCAGTTCTTGCTGTGAGATGTTACCTCACTCTTCCACCAAGGCACCTGCAAGTTCTCAGACATTTTTGGGGGGAATGGCCCTGGCCCTAGCCCTCACCCTCCGATCCAACAAGTCCCAGATGTGCTCAATGGGATTGAGTTCCAGGCTCTTTAATGACCATTGCAGAACACTGACATTACTGACTTGCAGGAACTCACGCACAGAACGTGCAGTATTGTCATGCCGGATGGTCATGTCAGGATGAGCCTGCAGAAAGGGTAAATTAAGGGAGCAGCAGCATTCTGATAAACGCAAGTCTGACCATCACCCCTGGTGAGACAAAACCGTGACTTGTCAGTGGAGAGCACTCTTTGATTGTCCTGTCTGGTCCAGACTGGTGAGGATCTGTCTTAAAACAGGCAAGTTCTCAGTCCAGCCTATTTCAGCCTATTGCAGAGGGTCTGAGCACTGATGGAAGGATTGTGTGTTCCTGGCGTAACGCAGGCATTTGTTGTTGCCATCCTGTACCTGTCCCGCAGGTGTGATGTTTGGATGTACCAATCCCAGGGACCAGTGAGCCTGGGCATCTTTCTTTTGGTATTTTTCAGTATAACGTTCCCTTTACTGTGCTCAGTTTTCATAACTGTGACCTTAATTGCCTACCATCTGTAAGCAGTTGGTGACCATTTCAAAGGTGCATGTTCATAAAATTTTGGGATCATAGAACAAGCATGGAAAACACTGTTTAAACCCTTTACAATTAAGAAGTTATTTGGTTTTCTTTAAAATACAGTGTCCTGAGTTTAGGTATTTAATATAATCCTCAGTATCACCCTTTAAAAAACAGTCATACTCATTGATAACATTTCTCTCACTTGGAATCAAAACATTAAAAAAATGTGCCTAATTAGTTGAAGGGGTGGGGGGTAATTACTTTTCCCATGCTGTGCTCCAGCTCAAAGCGTCTTGTCAGTCAAAATTCACTCTGAAGCAGAGATACTGAGCTTTGACATCATGTATAACAAGTTCCTGTAAAACGCTGTGTTCCAATTAAGCTGCTTATCAGTGCTGAAATCTGCTATTGTAAAGGGCTACGAGCAAAACATTTTATCAAACAGTTGTATACAAGCAGACTGGAAATCCCCTGGGGCTGCTATTATAGATTCAAAGGCCTACTCTGTCACTCAGTCTGCCGTAGCTGAGATGTCTGCCTGGTAAACTCTCTCACCTCAATGCACCTTGGTTAACTGACCTATGATTGGATGTCATGTAGCCCTGCAACCACCAGACTTATCTAGCCAATTAGATGCAAGTAATTATGTGTTTTGGACCACATTCTGCTCTTTTCTTGTTCTTGGGACTGTATAAACCATGGGTCACTGACCCTGGTCCTAGAAAGCTACTGTCCTGATTGTTTTCACTCCAACTCCAATTTACCAAACCAAATTCTGATAATTTATTTGTAAAAAAGTTAAATAACACTATATTATGTACATTTGGAAGTTTGAATCCTTTGAATCATTTAATATTTTAATGACTCTTTTTGTTCTCCTGCTTGAATCCAACTCTATCTCATGCTTAGCCAGATCTTCGGGTGTGTTGGGGCGTTCCAGGGGAAGTGCACAGCAGATGGTATCAGGGAGCTGGAGGGGGTCAACAGCTTTGATATCATGGAATGTGAAAAGACGCTTGTCAGTTTTGAAGGGTATGTTTGAAGAAAATTTAAAAATTTTGATTCTTGTGGTCAGACAGGGGGAACACAGAGGGGGAGATGTTGAGGCCAATAGAGCAAACTAGGTCAAGTGTGTGACCCTTGATGTGGGTGAGGAAATGGACATGCTGGACTGGATGATGTTAAAACTGTTCGTGTTCATCTAAGAAAACCAGAACACACCTTCATATTGTCACATTAAGTGATTATGTTCGAAATGGAGCTATTTCACATGGACCACGTTGGCAAAAAGAGCCCTCACTTGGCCAATGCACTGAGGAGTTTTGTGAACTGAGGACCCCACTTGAAATGTCATGCTCACTCAGAAGTATTAACTGGTCTAACACAACTGCCCACAAAGCTGCCTACACCTCCTAGGATCAGCATTGCACAACCCTACCGTGCTAAGAGGGGCAAACCGTCAAGCTACACAGCTAAGAAAACCACAAAACTATACTCACTGGGGACTCGAAAATCAGCAAATTAAGGAGTAAGAATATGATAACACAGTGACTTCCATAGCAATTGTCAGTACAATAAAGTGGTGCCGCTCATCTTACAGGTGATCCTGAAATGGACTGGGACTATAGTCTGTCATCCCTGACTATTCGAGTTGCCAACGCAGCTTGACAAGCAATCAGCGCGGTCTGACTTTCACACAGCGCGGTCTGACTTTCACACAGCGCGGTCTGACTTTCACACAGCGCAGTCTGACTTTCTCCATCTGTCAATTCACTGCTACTGTAGCAAGTAAAGTCCTCCCTTCCCCCTTACGGCACCCCTGAGTATACAGTACATTAGCATTCAAATATGTGTAGTTTTTTCGG
Source organism: Umbra pygmaea (assembly GCA_016801145.1). Classification (NCBI taxonomy): domain Eukaryota; kingdom Metazoa; phylum Chordata; class Actinopteri; order Esociformes; family Umbridae; genus Umbra; species Umbra pygmaea. Next base: position 7,447 of record JACXGM010008357.1, read on the forward strand.
TTATACTGTGTCATTCATTGAGGAGCAATCAAGCTGATTATCTCCTGCCTCAAGAATGAGAATAGATCCGTATTAAAATATATAAACATATATTGCAATGTTAAGGAATTCATGTTTTTTTCATTCAAATATGAAAATCAACATGTATAAATTGCTATTAGTCAATGAATGGGGAGATAATCGATAATCGAATCGAACCAAAATCGAATCGGACGGAAAAAATGAATTGTTAGATTAATCGATGCATCGAAAATATTATCAGTAGATTAATCATTTAAAAAATAATTGTTTATCATAGCCCTAATTCAGAACAAATATGTTTCGGGATCGGCGTTATGGTTCTATGGCGCACCATTGAAGTAGGATATAGTTTTTATAGTTCAATCAACAACATGTCAAGGTGTTATTGGTGAAACCTACAGACAGGCAGGCAAAGAAAAGAGATGATTTCTCAAAGGCTTAGAGTAGCAAACACAAAGCATAAGTTTAATAAAAATTCAAACAATATAGTTGTTGCAGGCCTTGATTATCAGCTTTTCAAACCAGAATGTTCAGATCGCAGTTACAAGCTCATCTGTGACCTACCGCGGATATCTAGGCTTATGGTCACAAAGTCATTTTTTTTATTTTATGAAAATACAGATTCAGAGCTTTCAACTGGTGTATCACAAACTGAAATAGAAGGAACATTTGGAAAGCTATGATGCTTCAAATGTTGACACGCTTGGAATTGCAAAACTGAGAAATCAGCCCTCAAAGTTTTGCCAAGGATCTCACCCCCACAGAGGTCCCCTTTGTTCACACCCATTCAAGATCATTCACACCCTCCTAAGCATTAGCCCCACCAAGTGTTGTAGTACTCGACACCGGTCTTGGTCTCTCACTTTTTGATGGTCTCGGTCTCGTCTCGGTCTCGAGAAAACTTTTTGATTTGTACTCAGTCTTGTCACGGTCTAGGACATTGAGGACTGGACTTTTTTTCAAGACCAGTTGAGACTATAACTGTGGAAATATCACTAAATTGCCAGTAGATTGTCTATTTTTTGTTAACATCCTTGCTTCTATTGGATGTAAAACGTACTGATTCAAATCCTAATTTGTGTATTTTTGGCGAATTATGTATTTTTGTTACCGCTGTCACCCATCCCCGCCCACTTTCACTCGCACTCCCAAGAAAGTGAGCTGTATTTGTCTAGGAGCGGGAGAAGATGTCTGCAAAATCTTCAGTAATACAATTCGGCTACAAAAATCATAAAGAATATATTTGTTAAACAACCTCCAGAAGAAAGCATACACCTTCTTGTAAATACTGCAGTGCTTCGATTTCAGAGACGGTGGGTACTACTTCAAACTTTTATCGTCACTTAGAAAGAAAGCACAGAGAAAGGTAAGCTATGTGTAGTTAGTAAGAGTGATGTTTAGCAAAGCTGACTAGCTAACGTTAGCAACCTGCATCGGATGGGGATTGAAAACCGGTTCCACTCGAGAACCGGTTCTAACAGAGCCATATATAAAGCTATCTTTTTGTACGGCTCTGGGTTCTAAGTTTTATGAGCTATCGATATTGTATGCCCTCGACATTAACGAGTCCTCTTATCAATGTTCCTGCTCCAAAGCAAATTTTTGTCCAACCATAGTCTTATTTGATCAATGAGTAATGTAGACGAACTGCTGCTAATGTTAAGTTACATCGACCTTAGCTAATGTCAGCTGCATACAGCTCCCGACATTAAAGCTACGCGCCGAGGTGATGCTCCCTCGTTTGGGTGAGAGAGCTCCTCAATTTATATGAGAAATTACTAAGTTAAATAGGTTATTGTACGGCACATTGCACGTTATTTTTAGAGAGCTCATTTCCAATTTACAGTTGCAGATCAAATATGCAGTTAGGCCACTGCCTTTCAGACCGCTTTGTATGAGATATCTTTTGTTGCTTTGATTACACATAAAAGTTATAAAAGACTCTTACACTAGTTGTTCCTAAACATCAACATTTCACATATAATTACTGTATTCATTACAATACACAGCTTTTCTGCATTTCAAATGTTGAATGTTTGGCATTTCTTTACAAATTTAGCTATGTGGATTTGGAAAAAAAAAGGTTGGTTGTTGGTTTAAAAACGACATAACTTTAGGTATTGTTTATAAAAGGCGGAGAAAAGTGAAGACTTTAGTGATGAACAATGAATAATTGTTTTACATTCTGTACTAAATGATGGAAGTCACCCAGGAGTATTGAATAAAGATGGTTAAGTTTATTTCAGCTTTGAGTGTTTAATATATAAGATGTGGATCTTTCAGATCAATTTGAGAAGCTCTTTTGATCATGTTTCACGTTTTATTGTGAAATGTAGTGTGAGGCGCTGGTCTTGGTCTTCACTTGGTCTCGCCCTCCCTCGGTCTTGTTCTCGGCTTGGTCTTGGCCCCTAAAAGTCTTGGTCTTGTCTCGGTCTTGATACATTCTGGTCTTGGTCTTGTCTTGGTCTCAGGTTAGGTGGTCTTTAATACAACACTGTGTCAGTCAGCAACAATGGAAACACTGCTCAATTGAATATGAAGGCAAATGGCTTGCATTTATTCAACCACACTTATCAGTTCATTGTTAAGCCCAAAATAGTTTCTGACTCACCAATCAGTAGATTATTTGTACATAAAATCTGCCGCACTTTCCTCGTGAAGATATTGATCATATCATTGTAAAACTTTAGTTTGCATATCTCTGGCTCTCAATTGACAGAATGGCAAGTGCTGAATAACGTGCTTGCTCGATCCAGTTCCGACCGTTTTTTTTTATGAAATGTGCGCTCCATTGAAGCTGTAGTGGCTGGTATTGTCTCCTTTTTTAAATTTAAATCAAGCTTGGAGAAATTTTAAAATTCTGTGATATCTGCGGACACCGCTGCTGCCATTTTGACATTGAATCTCGCAGGGAGTATGCTTACATTGCAGCTGGTGCAATGACGTTAGCTGCACAAATGTCCAGTAATATCTTGATTTTAATTGGTCCATGTTTGATATGTAATAGAGATGAATACTGGCATAACATATTTATGTGCAAAGGCACAGCAGAGTTGTGATTTTTGCAGCACATGTTGAAGAATACAGGATTGAAGTGTGCATGCGCATCATGGGTTTTTCGCTTGTTGTTCGCAAAGAATAGACAGTAAAAGCACAGCTTATTCTAACATTTTTTTATTTGATTATGCGTAACTGCTATATATGTCATTGTAGCGTCTAAACAATTGGAATATCACACATGTTGCATATACAGGTCCTTCTCAAGAAATTAGCATATTGTGATAAAGTTCATTATTTTCCATAATGTAATGATACAAATTAAACTTTCATATATTTTAGATTCATTGCACACCAACTGAAATATTTCAGGTCATTTATTGTTTTAATACTGATGATTTTGGCATACAGCTCATGAAAACCCAAAATTCCTATCTCATAATCCCTAAAGAAAGAATTCCTATCTCATAATTCATCTGACCAATAAAATAAGTGTTTGTAATACAAAAAAAAGAAAAGAAAAAGTCAACCTTCAAATAATTATGTTCAGTTATGCACTCAATACTTGGTCGGT
>JACXGM010008357.1:11138-29168 GCA_016801145.1 Umbra pygmaea
CATGAAGCTTTTCAGCAGATGGAAGCATGAAATGCTCCAAAATCTCCTGATAGCTAGCTACATTGACCCTGCCCTTGATAAAACACAGTGGACCAACACCAGCAGCTGACATGGCACCCCAGACCATCACTGACTGTGGGTACTTGACACTGGACTTCAGGCATTTTGGCATTTCCTTCTCCCCAGTCTTCCTCCAGACCCTGGCACCTTGATTTCCGAATGACATGCAAAATATGTTGTTGTTTTGTTGTGCTGCTTCTCTGTAGCCCAGGTCAGGCACTTCTGCCGCTGTTTCTGGTTCAAAAGTAGCTTGACCTGGGGATTGCGGTCCTTGTAGCCCATTTCCTGCACACGCCTGTGCACGGTGGCTCTGGATGTTTGTATTCCAGACTCAGTCCACTGCTTCCGCAGGTCAACCAAGGTCTGGAATCGGTCCTTCTCCACAATCTTCCTCAGGGTCCGGTCACCTCTTGTCGTTGTGCAGCGTTTTTTGCCACACTTTTTCCTTCCCACAGACTTCCCACTGAGGTGCCTTGATACAGCACTCTGGGAACAGCCTATTTGTTCAGAAATTACTTTCTGTGTCTTACCCTCTTGCTTGAGGGTGTCAATGATGGCCTTCAGGTCGGCAGTCTTACCCATGATTGCGGTTTTGAGAAATGAAACAGGCTGGGAGTTTTTAAAAGCCTCAGGAATCTTTTGCAGGTGTTTAGAGTTAATTAGTTGATTCAGATGATTAGGTTAATAGCTCGTTTAGAGACCCTTTTCATGATATGCTAATTCTTTGAGATGGGTTTTCATGAGTTGTATGCCAAAATCATCAGTATTAAAACAATAAATGACCTGAAATATTTCAGTTGGTGTGCAATGAATCTAAAATATATAAAAGTTTATTTTTTATCATTACATTATGGAAAATTATCACAATATGCTAATTTATTGAGAAGGACCTGTATACATCACAAAAATAAACAGTAACAATACAAATACAAGTATATTAATATAATTATTTAATAAAATGTGTTATGTCTGAATTTGTGCATTGCATGCCTACCCAGACTGCACATCTCTGGGGTGCTGGTGGCGGTATAGCATCTCATTGACAGAGGCTAATGTGGCCTGCCCTGAGCAAAGGCTGCACAATTTAGACCAGAGGAATGATGTTGCTAAAATCTTCCAATATATATCTGCTATCAGACCGGACCTGACAGCCGCGAAGCACTACCGGCCTTGCGGGAAAGGTCCCAACTCTCCAATTGCCACCACGCACCAGGTCTTTTCCTAAAAAAAAGTGGTGGGGACAAAATGGCCCATGACGAAATCTGGGTGGGACGGGTCCCCACCGTAATCTACGCCTATGGTAGAATTACATGAGTAAATGCGGCGACATTTGCCCCTATTGTGATTTTAAAACTTCAGGTTTATGGTAGCATTGTAAACAATTAATATGTTTTTTAGATCTTCTTATCAACACAGGACAAAGCTAAATTGAGTGATGCTATAAACCTATTTCTTGATGTTTTTAAAATATGAAAAAATCAATTCATACAAGATAATCTTTCCCTAGACAAAAGCAACGTCTTAAATTCACGATAGTTATCAAGGTCGATCAGGCCACAATTCCTGTTGAAATAAAATTATTACAATCAGTAATAGATGTACCCATTACTAGTTTTATGTGTAATAAAATGAAAGCAGTAATGAATACTGTCTGATTAATGTACCCCAACCGCCCGGTTAAAATACACATCAATTCCATTATGCCATCAAGTCTGTGTAGGATTTTGTGCATGAAAAGGTATTTTAAATATACAATAGGCAGCTTAGATAAGACATTTGTATTGTAGGACAATAGTTTAGTGACTAAAGTGCTACAAATAATACATTTAAATTCAGAACATAGTTTTGTAATGATAAGGAAACACACTGTTGTACTGTACACTAGAGATATCAAGGGGAAATGCTTTGGATGAATGTGCACCCTGGAGCCAACTGGCAGCCATTCATTGTATTGTTTTCTTTTAAATACAGCCTCCAAAATGTTATTAAATCAGCTGAAGTACACCTTGGTACAGCTTGGTACAGCCCCTCCCCACCACTTTATTGTACCAAAATCTGTAGCTGAGAAAATACCAGAAATCCTCAAAAGCTAAAGCAGCAGTCTGAACTATTAAAAAATGACTTCACTGGCCTGTTTGACACTCTTGACTCTCTACAAATAACTACAAGAGTGCATATATCAGGTCCAATACCAAGAGTTGGTCGAGGGATAGGTCGTTTTAGCAGACTGTTAGGACTACACAATTGGCTCGCCTGAACATGTGCTAACCGAGGTCTGAATTCCAACAGCAATTTCGACCTGTTTTCGATTAAAGTGATGGTTCGGAGTAATATAAACCTAGGGTCATTTGCACCTTGACCTCGAGTCAAACAACCCCCCCAAGCTTTTTTCCCTTGTTATAACATTGGTCGAGTTAGCTCGATCAGACGAATAGCTTAGTGCAGGGACGAATGGCTTAGTGCAAGCGCTAATGGAACCAAGTTGGTATCTCGTAAATAACCCCACTAATAATGTTGGGAATGTTACCAAACTTTTATAGTACAATTAGGTTCTATATTACTCCGAACCATCACTTTAAGTTCCAACAAAATCAGCACTACTAAACATTAGTGTCACAAATCCGCCCCCCCTGAGCTGTCTTCCCCTCTCCTTTTGTGTGCCTTCCCTCTCTTCTGGTATTCCTTGTGTGTGTGTCTGGTATGTTTTGTGTTTGTATGTCTGGTCCAGTCTCTGGAGTCACAAGTTCCCTACACACCACGAAGGCACCCGTTCCTGAGCACCAGTCCCATCATCACAGATTCCTTGCACCTGCTCCTCTGCCACACCTGGGCTGATTGCTGCTCTACCTACTTAAGGGAGATGACAGCGATCAGTCCTTGCCAGATTACCGTAATACAGAGTGTGTAATGTCCCAAGTCCCATTCCTAGTGCCTATCTGAGAATAGTTCCTTTTGTTTATTTGTACATTTTTATAGCTAGTAATAGTAATATGCCCTTATGGTTCACCTTTTTATTTGTTGAGCTAATTCCAGTTCTCTGTGTTCCTATCTCCAGATCCATCCTGTGACAGTAATCCGCTACTTGTTCTCTCCTGGATATGTGTGTGTGACCCCTGAATACCGGACCATGCTCTCCTGAAAATCTGCCTGTGAATCCTGGATACCTGACCTTGCTTTCCTGGACATCTGTCTGAGATCCCTGGATACCTGACCATTCTCTCCTGGATATCTGCCTGTGACCCCTGGACTTCTGACTATACCTCTAACTATGCACACTGAGCCTATACAGCCAAACCCACCATCACAGATCCATGTAGATTCAGCCAATTATCTGAACCATCCAGCTGGTCATGAAGATCGGCCTACTATTTCTCTCATATCTAACACAACCATTCATTGGCATTTTTTTCAATAAATTAAATATTGTTGTTACTCACCATTTTCTGTATTTGGATTCTCTCTCTACTATTTTGAGCCCAGACCTGACAATTAGATCACTAACAAACAAATATTTCTTAATTAATTATCTCATTGTCAACCATAAACATTTCATGTTCTTAACCAGTGTTGCCCCAGTTACTTTAAAAAAGTAATCTGATTACTGATTAGTGGTTACTTTATTAGTTAAATTCAGCAGGTGCCTACAACACCCCTCCACCTCAACATAAAAATGCACACTCACTTTATAGGAAGTGCATTTTTATGAATAAAATCAACAATGTATCTCCTGACATTTCAAGTTAAAATATAAAAATACACTCTTTCTTGACCTGACATATTTAACTGTTAACAATGTAATTGTTAAATTTACTATTTATAATCTACATTGTTTATAAATGTAAATATAATAAATTATATTTAACATGTTTTTTATAATAGTGTACATTTTAATTCACTGCAATAATCATTGTCAATTCATTATAAAGCTAGTGAATTGTAACCAAATGGAATTTTATTGTGTGTAAAGAAACAATAACAGTATATGATAGCAAAATAATTTAACATGTTTTTAATTACTTTTGATAATAAGAGTAACAAATATGTTTGACACACAATTTGATTGAATATATTGTCAGTGTCGCATGTGAAAACATGATTACATTTGAAAAACATTCACTAGAGTCTGTTTCATCAAACAATAGACTAATTTGAGCAAAACATGAACATGAACACACTACCTATCTATGTAATGAATTAACAATGATTATTAAAATGAATTACGACCGCGTTTATTTTGAAAAGGAAAATCCGAGTTTGTGTTGCTGGCATAATAGTGTTGCCAGGCAAACGGTTCTTGCTAGCGCGGCTCTGACTCTCCTCATGATTAAAACGTGACTTGTTGCGTACGTGACTTCACTCCCTGAGATGCAAGAAGAAAACAAAAAAATATAAGGAAAACTAGGGAAAATGTGTGAAGTGTTCTTACCACCACTACTAGTCTGCACGTTTCGGTACCTTACTTGTGTATGTAGAGTAAAAACTCTGGGAGTAGTGTCACCCTGAACAATTTGTCCATTCATTCCTATGGGACTTTTTTAAACAAATAAAATACGTTTTACGAAACCTTCCACAATCAAAATTAGAGTACGCATTCCCGGCATCACTGTTGTTAACTGACACATGGCTAAATGAAAATAGCAATCCAACGGACATCAAGGCAAGTCAAAAAAACTTGATTCATTCAGTGAGACAAAGCACACATTGGGTGGAATAGCTGTGATTTACCATGAACGTGTTTGCTGTACAAAGGTCGATCTGGGAGAGTTCTCAACATTTGAATATGTGGCCTTAACTCTCCAAGCAGAAATAACGGTGTTACCAATCTTCTCTGAAATACTGTCACTGACTATCCTCAAACAATATCAAATTGTTATAAACGTTGACCTAAACATTCATATAAATTATAATGCTTACACTATGGAATTTATGAACATTTTACATAGTTTTGACCTGACCCAACAAGTCTCACAACAAACATAAACATGGAAATACATTACATTTAGTGACAAAAAAAAGGATTACATGTACAAAGTAAATCTGTAACTGACAAATGTCTCCCTCTTAGACCACTACTGTGTTTTTTATTATGCATACCTATCTGAAACCAGGAACAAGGTACAACATGTAGTCAGTAAACAATATGTAAATGAAGCCACAGAGCAAAACCTTTCAAAACTTGATTTTAGTACACTCAACCCAGTGCATGAGATAGTAAATAAACTAAATAACAGTCTGAAAAATGATCTAGACAAAATAGCCCAATTCAGGGAAAAAAGAGGATAGGAGAGAAAGCACATGAAGACATTTAACAACTATGATGTTGAGGTGTGAAAGCAGTCAGGACACAGACGCAGGAGGTGTAACGGAATGCAATAATATATTTGAGCAGCAAAATAAAGTTTGACAGGCTTTAACGAATACAGGAGCATCAGCAAAGGAATAATCACACACAAAACAGAAATGAGTCTTGACTCCCTTTTAAATGATCCGTAATGAGGAGCACCTGTCCGCTGCACTAACAAGGGAGTTTGATTCACTCCCCCAGACGACAGCCTCAATACTCAGGTGAATGAGAGCGGTGTGAAGTAGATCCCCCACGGGATGTTACAGGACCCCCCCCCCCCGAGGCAGCGGCTCCCGACGCAAGCCGGCGCCGGCCGGGCGGACGCCCACGAGGACGAGGAGCCGGACGGTCAGGACGGCGACGGTGGAAGTCAGCGATGAGAGACCCATCCAGTATGTCAACGGCAGGCACCCAACACCTCTCCTCAGGACCATACCCCTCCCAGTCCACGAGGTACTGCAGCCTTCCCCGGCGCACTCGAGAGTCCAGAAGGCTCCGAACCAGAAAAGCAGACTCGCCGTCGATCTCCAAAGGGGGCGGGGGAACCAAACCAGGACCCAGGTCAGCGAGAGGACCCGGCACCACCGGCCTGAGAAGAGACACATGGAAAGTGGGTGAAATACGGTAATGGGCAGGCAAACGCAGTTGGTAAGACACCTTGTTGATCCGACGAACCACTTCAAACGGTCCGACAAACCGAGGACTCAGTTTCTTACACGGCAGACGCAACCGCAGGTCACGCAACGACAACCACACCTTATCACCTGGTTGAAACACCGGTGCGTCACTGCGTCTCCGATCTGCCTGCGTCTTTTGCCGCCGTACAGCACGTTGGATGTGGACATGGGTGGTGTCCCAGACCTCTCCAGCCCTCCGGAACCACTCCTCGACCGCCGGCACGTCCGTCCTGTAGGAATGCCACGGCGCCAAAGCGGGCTGGTACCCAAGCACGCACTGGAAAGGCGTGAGACCAGTGGACACGTTTAGTAGGGAATTCTGAGCGTACTCGGCCCAAGGCAAGTACTTAGCCCAATCCGACTGGCGGTTATGGCAATGGGTCCTCAGCAGCCGCCCAAGCTCCTGGTTTACCCTCTCCACCTGCCCGTTGGATTGAGGGCGGTACCCCAACGTCAGACTCGCCGTGGCACCCACCTTGGCCAGAAACGCCCGCCACAGTCGAGATGTGAACTGTGGTCCCCGGTCTGAGACCACATCCTCCGGCAACCCATAATGCCGGAATACGTGCAGGAACAGAGCCTCGGCGACCTGGAGAGCAGAGGGAATACCAGGCAAAGGGATAAAACGGCAGGATTTAGAGAATCTATCAACAACCACCATTACTGTGGTGCAGCCCTCAGATACAGGGAGATCGGTGACAAAGTCTATAGATAGATGCGTCCAAGGCCGCTGAGAAATGGGAAGAGGAACCAGTTTACCTGCTGGAGCTGTACGAGGGGACTTTGACTGAGCACAGGTAGCGCACAAGTTGATATAGGTAATGACGTCAGAGCGCATACAGGGCCAGCAGTATTTTTGTTTGAGACTGTGCAATGTTCTGTTCATACCTGGGTGTCCCGCAGAGAGTGTAGTGTGAGCCCACGTCAACAACCTGTCACGCATGGCAGGTGGCATGTACGTTTTCCCCATAGGCAGGTTGTTCGGAATATCCTCCTGCGTTGTCTCTCGGATCTCCTCGTCAATATCCCATAAAACGGGAGCAATGACCATAGAGGAGGGCACGACTGGACCGCCGTGGTTTTGATCCACGCAGTGCTGATAGCGGCGGGAGAGCGCGTCAGCCTTTCAGTTTTTCGACCCGGGCCTGTAGGTAATGGTGAATTGGAAACGGGTGAATAATTCTGGTTATATGCGCTTCTCAGGTCTAATTTGGTATAATACTTAGCTCTTCGCAGGTGTTCCAAGGATGACGGCACTAAGGGCAGCGGGTATCGATATTTCACAGTCACAGCATTCAAGCCCCGGTAGTCAATACACGGCCTCAATCCTCCGTCCTTCTTGGATACAAAAAAGAAGCTGGCCGAGGCCGGTGAGGTAGATCTGCGGATTGAAACCTTGTCGTAGAGATTCGGTGACATACCTCTCCATTGTCTCGGTTTCGGTACAGCTGAGGGGGTAGACGTGGCTACGAGGCGGCTGTTGATCCTTCATCAGGACAATTGCGCAATCCCAGGTTCTATGGGGAGGAAGGCAAGTGGCATGAGCCGAGGAGAACACATCCAAAAAGCCGGAGTACTCACTGGGAATAGAGATTTGACAGACTGGGTCCGGACTCTCGACTGTGGTACTGTTACATGTCCGCGCCAGGCAGGCCTCCTGACAAGCAGGGCTCCAGGTAGTTATCCTAAGTGCTGTCCAGTCGATCTGGGGGTTGTGCTGTTGAAGCCAGGGCAATCCTAAAACAATCTGGTGTATAGGAGAAGTAACAACATTGAGAGACAGCTTCTCATAATGTGCGGGAGAGGAATGAATGGTGATGGAGAGAGGTAAGGTGACATGCGTAATAGTGCCCGTTCCCAGCGGTGCGGTGTCCAGTGCAGTAACCGGTATGGGAGAGGACAAACGTAATGTAGGCAGACCCCATTTTCGAACCAACTCCCAATCTATAAGATTACCCGCTGATCCTGAATCAACCATTGCAAATAGGGGGGAATCTTCCTGACAATCCTCTATGGTAACCGGGAATAGTAATAGAGAAGAGTGTTTAGGTGTAGTCGCACTCACCACTTTGGTTTGTGGCTCGGGCTGTCTGTACCGGTTGTAGCGTCCAGATCGGGAGTAAGCGCTGTTCCGGGGTGATCCATCAACCTACATTGCAGTGGAATCCGGGTCTGGGCTGAAGATAGGGTGTGGTAACACAACACGTGCCTCTTTTCCTCTGGAATGTTGCCTTCTCTCTTGGAGCATCTGATCCAAATGTATGGAGGTATCGATTAACCCATCGAGGGTCATGACGTCATCCTGACATGCCAGTTCCACCCTGACGTCTTCACGGAGACCACGTCGATACGCGATGCGAAGAGCGGGTTCGTTCCATCCCGCTGAGGCGGATAGAGTGCGGAACTCTAGAGCGTATTCCAACGCTGGTCGTTCGCCCTGTGTCAGCAACAGTAGATGATCACCTCCCTCCTTCCCTTCTGCGGGATGGTGAAATACTGCGCGGAACTGACGCTCAAAGGTGGCATAGGTCAGGTGTCTCGCTCCTTCTGTCTCCCAAATTGCTGAAGCCCACTCCAAGGCTTTACCTTTCAACAGGGATATCAGCAACGCGATACGAGAGTGGTCGTTTGGATAGGCACCTGGCTGCCGGGCAAAGTAGAGGGATAGTTGTACCAAAAACCCTCCACAAGCAGCGGGGTTACCGTCGTATCTTTCAGGGAGAGCTATCGGACCCACAGCGGTGGGAGGAAGGGTCCCCTCAGCGTGTCCGGCTTCTGGTCTCTCACCGGTTGGCATCGGGTTGGGAGCGAGGAGTGCAAGGCGTTGCAACTCCAGCAGGACGCCTTGCAAAGTGGCCTGAATCTCATGTATCTGCTGCTGTTGAAACTCGAACCTCTTGGTTGCTTGGTCTTCCGCGGGAGGAGCTCCTGCTGCGTCCATCGGGGTGTGTGATTCTATGATGTTGAGGTGTGAAAGCAGTCAGGACACAGACGCAGGAGGTGTAACGGAATGCAATAATATATTTGAGCAGCAAAATAAAGTTTGACAGGCTTTAACGAACGAAAATACAGGAGCATCAGCAAAGGAATAATCACACACAAAACAGAAATGAGTCTTGGCTCCCTTTTAAATGATCCGTAATGAGGAGCACCTGTCCGCTGCACTAACAAGGGAGTTTGATTCACTGCCCCAGACGACAGCCTCAATACTCAGGTGAATGAGAGCGGTGTGAAGTAGATCCCCCACGGGATGTTACAACAACATTGCTACTGACGACCTGCAAAACATTGTCAGAGAGAGTAAATCTACCACTTACACTATCAAACCTATCCTGACCACTCTTCTGAAAAACGTTTTTAATAGTATCTCATGCCCTGTTCTAAATATTATAAATAAATCTCTCAAATCTGGGGTCTTCCCAAATTCATACAAACTACTGTTATAAAGCCTCTTCTTAAGCCTTGAACTTCATAGACAATCATAAGACAAAGTATATAAGGTGCCCAATTGCAAATATTGTTCTCTTCGAACATTATGGTTTACGGTAAGGCTACAAAAAGCTATCGCATATATTTAGGCTCTAAGTATCTACTGTGAGGAACATAGTGAGGAAATGGAATACCACAGACACAGTTCTTGTTAAGGCCAGGAGTGGCAGGCCAATTAAAATATTGGACAGGCAAAAACGACGGATGGTAAGAACAGTCTACAGACTAGTACCAACGACCTACAACACCATCTTGCTGCAGATGGTGTCACTATGCATCGTTCAACAATTCAGCACACTTTGCACAAGGAGAAGCTGTACGGGAGAGTTATAGAGAAGAAGCCTTTTTTGCACACACACCATAAACAGAGTCGCTTGAGTTATGCAAACGGACATTTGGACAAGCCAGCTTCATTTTGAAAGAACATGCTGTGGACTGATGAAACAAAGATGGAGTTATTTTGTCATAACAAGGGGTGTTATGCACGGTGGCTAAAGAACACAGTGTTCCAAGACAAACTCTCTCTACCCACAGTCAAATTTGGTTAAGGTTCCATCGTGCTGTGGGGCTGTGTGGCTAGTGCCAGTAGTGGGAATCCTGTTAAAGTTGAGGGCCGCATGGATTCCACTTAATATCAGCAGATACTTGAGAATAATGTAGAGGAATCAGTCACAAAGTTTAAGATATTGCTGGATATTTCAAAAAGACAACGACCCAAAACACTGCTCAAAATCTACTCTGGCATTTATGCAGAGGAACAAGTGCAATGTTCTGGAATGGCTATCCCAGTCCTCAGACTTTAAGATCATTGAAAATCTGTGGGATGATTTGAAGCGGGCTGTCCATGCTCGACAACAGAGGCGTCGCTGGTGGTGGGGCCAGCGCCTGGCAACACTGTGTGGTTATTCTCTACAGAATAATAGCAATTGTAATTCACTGCAATAATCATAGTTAATTCATTGCATAGATAAGGAGTGAGTCCATGTTCACGTGTTGCTAAAATTAGTCTATTGTTGGATAGAACAAATTTCTAGTGAATGTTTAACAAATGCAATTGTGTTTTCACATGAAACACGGAAAATATATTCAATCAATATGCAATCACATGCTCTTATTGTTTCTTTACACACCATACAATTGCATTTGGTTACAATTCACTAGCTTTGTAGTGATTTCACAATGATTATTGCGGTTAATTCAAACAAGCGCTATTGTTTTGAAGAGAGAACTGGGGAGTTTGTGTTGAAATGGTTGGGTGAGGCTATAGACAAGAGTTAGCTCAACCACATCCTGTGCCTGGCTAGGACTTATGCAGTTTAAGGTGGTTCATAGAGTTCACAAGTCCAGCCTGTCTGAAATGAAGCTTACTGTGGTTGTTGTTTGTGACAGATGTCACACCTCCCGTGTCATCTTTATCATGTATTTGTTTCTATGACCTAAGGGACTACTGGGACACAATCTTCCAGGTCTAATCTAAAGTAATTCTAATTTGCATGCTCCTTATCCTTTGTGAAAGCTGTTTTGTGGGTTCCAGAAGGCTTTCTCTCATTAAACCATACGTATGCAGACTTTGTTGCCTTTACATCACCACTAGCTCAACATAGGTTTTATGTTACACTGGAAGTCTACCTAGCCTCCCTCAATTTCTCAATGGCTGAGGGACATTATGTTTTTTTTGTAACTTGAGAAAATTAAGTATTCCATTAGGGGATCCTTCTCCAAAGTGGTAGAACCCTATTGTTTTTGTCTGTTTTGGCTGTTATTATTATTAGGGGTACTCCATCAGGTGTAACCCTATTGTAATCATTGGTATTATTATTATTATTAGGGGTATTCCGAAAGAGTATCCCTATTGTTATCGTTAATCCTATTATTCTTGTACCCTAAATTTCTTAATAACATTAAAAGTAAATGGTAATAACATTAAAAGGACATGGTAAAAAATGGTACATCTTTGTCCCATTAAACTATAGCCCATGAGTACCTACCACACAGAGGCCTGTCCCGATTCCTAAACCAGGGGTGCTAGAGTACATGACTCAATTAGTTAATTTCATTATAATCCCATATCCACCCAGATTACCCCTAGAGTGCTACATTTCTGTGCACGCACCTACCTTATTGCTCTTGATGAACAAAAAGCCACAATTACCCATAAAGTCCACCATTTTGGAAATTTCTGTACAGTAAAAATGTAATAAAACCTATAAAAATGATTAAAAAAAATGATCTGTAAAAACTTAATAAAACCTATAAAATTGATCAACTAACTATAAGACCGGTGGAACTGCCGTTCGGTATAGAGGTGTCTCATACATGCCTCCCTATACGGTGATATGGACTAAGAGATAAAATGCAAAATGGCGGACAAAATGGCTGACCCAATGGTAGATTGATGTGTGATCCCTTCAAGTGTCATATCCCCTGCTAGAAGCAAATGCTTGGCACCACTGGAAAGAGGGGGGGTCTGCTGGAAAGAATGGGGCTATTAATCGGCCTGTGCTTTGGCAGACATGTGTCTCATACATGCCTCCCTTAATGGTGATATGGACTAAGAGATACAATGCAAGATGGGGGACAAAATGGCCGAAGATGAAGTCAATTGATGCGTCTCAAACTATCATATTTCCAAAACCGTACATGCTAGAAACATATGGTTGGTTCCATTGGAATCCTATTTCCCTATGCTTCCCATATCGGAGTACCCGGCCCATCGTTGCTTGTAACTTTATTTATTATTATTTTCCTTGAAACGGCTGAATAACTCAAAAAGTCCCTAGTAGAAAATTCTATAACTTTGCCCCCTTAAACTATAGCCCCCAAGTACCTTCCACTTTGAGGCCCACTTCGATTCCTCCACCAGGGGCGCTACAGTACACAATTCAATTTATGATTTTCAACATGCCGCCAATTCTACACCGTTTTACCTACAATGCTGAAATTGTGTGTACCTGCCTTATATCTCATGATGATCAAAAATGCTTCAAGAACATATAAAGGTGGCCATCTTGGATTTTTCTGTTCAGTGAAAATTTGCCAAAACCTATAAAAATCTTCTTAAAATCAATAATTGTCTGATTGACCTGGCTTTCGGTATACAGATTTCTTATACTTGCATCCCTATAGGGTGATAAGCAATAGGAAATACAATGCAAAATGGCAGACAATATGGCCGACACATGGTTCACTGATGCATGATGACATCATAGTTATAGAAACCATACATGATATATGTCTGTGATATTGACATATTGAGTCTCAAATTTGGGTCAATTTTTGCCATAAAGTGAACATTTGCCCACACCTATAAAAATGTTCTTAAAATCAACAATAAGTCTGATCGGCCTGTGCTTTGGCATACAGGTATCTCATAGATGCCTTCCTTAAAGAGCAACTTGCAGGTTGGACACCTCAATATAGAATAGTGTAAAGTACTGATAAAGAACTAGATTGGAGAAATAGATAACTGCCAAAAAACGATATTTAGAGATAAAATTGTAATTAACAATAACATCTGCATCTATAGATCACAGATCAGAAGTGACGTAACGCAAGGTAGTCTGTCAAATTCATGCTCAAATTACGGATGAAAACGAAAGTGAAACGATTGCATCACAGCAGTGCTACAAAGGCTGTCTCAATTCAAACACTGCACCCTTCGAAGGTCGCATTCGTCACCGCAGCACGACGAAGGCTGCCCCAGTTTGGAATGTCATTCAAATCCGACTAAAATGCACCCATCATTTTCTCAGGCAAATGAAGTATACAAAAATGGACACTTTGCAGCCTACCCTTACCCAGAATTCATAGCGCACCTATGACGACGCAATTGTATTCAAAGAAAATAGCTGGTGTTAATAGCGTGGTGGCCGAGGAATTCAGATATAAACGTAAGTTTTTCTTTGTTTTCATGCTTCAACTGTGTGAAATCAAAACAGGGTTAAAACTTGCCTCCGAAGGCAATATAGGCTGCATTCTTTGTACGCGGCCTTCGAAGGATGCAGCCTTCACATTGAGACACAGCTAATGTAAAATGGCGGACAAAATGGCCAACCGATGGTTCAATGACTCACAATGACATCACAGTGTCATATTTCCTGAACCGT
Source organism: Umbra pygmaea (assembly GCA_016801145.1). NCBI lineage: Eukaryota > Metazoa > Chordata > Actinopteri > Esociformes > Umbridae > Umbra > Umbra pygmaea. The sequence goes on from JACXGM010008357.1 coordinate 24,815, forward strand.
ACATGCTAGAAAGTAATGGTTGGTACCATTAATATTTATTTTCTGCCACGCCGGCTGAAATTCCCGTGAGCTGGAATGAGATAGAAACATGAAACCTGGGGGAATAACTGGAAATGGTTTGAATGGGCTTTAATAGAAATATGAACCCAATCGGCCACATGATGGCGCTGTAATTAAGGCTTCAAAATACAAACTTTGAAACGCCACGCCCCTCACACCGTAAGTCCGAAATGAATAACAAATAAAAAATAAATGCATTTCTGTTGGAACAATGATTGTATTATAATGATTACTCTGCCCTCGCATCATCTTTAGGAAGGTGAGATCCTCCATTGAGGAAGCCTTTTTGTCAACATTCTTAGTGTGTAGAAGACATATTCTCACATGAGTTCTGGGTCTTCTGTTCTCTAGAATGTTTGTCTTAAAAATGGTAACAGGCAAAGGCTTGTGTGCCCCTCTGAAACAGACTTTACCAACCATCACCCAGCCAAGAGCTAGGCACTGAGGAAAGGGAGCGTGCAAAGGCCTGTTGTGATCTTATAGCACTTTGTGCACCTGGATAATGTCTCTTCCTAGAAGTATCATGACCACTGCATGAGGGTTCAGAGGAAGTATCTTTTTGGCTAAGCACTTGAGGTGAGGATGGTACTTTGCAACATCTGTTGTAGGGATTTCAGCCCTATTGTTGGGGAATTTATTGTTGGGAAGAGGTAGAAGGTTGCTGTCATCAATTGATTTCACAAGAAAGCCTCTTGCCTGCTGGCCTAAAGTCTCAGAGATGACGAAGCATATATTCAAGTTGTAGGGTGAGGCATCATTAGTTATGTTGAACATCCTGAAGAATGCTGACCTAGCAAAATAATGTTGCCTTGGTCATCACTACAGACCTCAGTATATGTGGATGTGGCAATTGGAGATGTGTGAGACTTGTCTTTCTTACCGCCATGCTGTGTGGAGGAGCTGGTTGTATCTTTCTGAGACCAAGGGGCAGGGACAGCACGACGAGCTGATATATGCTTGCCACTTTCACTCTGAACACTTTATTACAGCTTTGTAGTTCTTCGCCTGGTGTACTTTTGTGGAGTTGCACCCATTTTCTCTAAGAAATGTCTTCTTTTCTTATAGAGGTTTCTCACTAAAGCCGCTACACTTTCGAAGGGGTGGAGCATTGCTTTTTTGGAGTCATCCTCCTTCACTACATCCTTCTGTGTGTCATAGTCCACTTCTGTCTTGTGTAGTGTGAAAGGACTTCTCAACTGAATAGTATCACATTTAGGTGGTGCTGTGCTGGAAATGGAAATGACAAAGCATGGGTCACTTCTCAGATTTGCCTCTGCACTAATGAAACTGGAGAAGAATGAGAAGGGTGTAAAGTTGACACCATGCTCTCTTTTGTATCTGGTTCCCTGTGACATCCACTTCTCTTGTATGCTAAAGGCTAGCTACTCCAAAAAAGGTTTGGAGCTCCTTGCAGTGTCTAAGGACAACCCAGGTAAGTAATTCTCAGCTTTTCAGCCTCTAACTCAACTATTCTTTATTGGTGACCTTCGGGAAGCATTCTAGCTTATTGAATGAGCTGTCTCCATAGCTTCTGCAGACCCATTGCATTCCTCTAGCCCAGTGGTTCCCAAACCTCTCCTCGGGGATCCCCAGACAGGCCATGTTGTTTTAACCCTGAAAAGGCACACCTGATTCAATTAGTCAAAGGTGTAATGTGTAGTTTAATCAGTTGTGTCATTTCAGGGTGAAAATAAAAACCTCGCCTGTCTGGGGGTCCCCGAGGAGAGGTTTGGGAACCATTGCTCTAGCCCAGGGGTTCCCAAACCTCTCCTCGGGCCTGCATCATGTGGTACCCAAATGGCCTGGGTCTACCCATGACGCGCAATATTGAATGAAAGTGGCCCGAAGCAGCTGTTTGAAAGGTACTTTCTGCCGACAGAGAATACCCGTTCGTGGCTGCTCACCCCTTTCCATATGCCACTGACAGAAGCCCAAAATAACTACAACAGGTAGCATTTTTGTAAGCTATGTATTCACAATTGTTTCATAGTTTATTAATAGAACACTGGATCCTAATATAAGCAATATATAATATATCCCTTCACAGGGCACATCGTATCACACGAAGTGTGGTGGAGAGTGATTGGCCAGTGTAATCGCAGATTCCATATTCTCCACTCAGAAATTCAACTACAGCAAGCAGTGTTTTTTATTCTCTCCAGTTCGGTTATCTTTTGGAATCCATGATGGCTATGATTACATCATTAACTCTATGCTATATATAGGCAGGTCAGTTAACAGCACACTCGTTAGAAATATTTAATTGAGAAATAGTGAAAAACGTGTTGGAAATCTTTTTTGATCTTTAATTTACAATGTGTATATCATAATGGATTCTCTTAAATTCTTTATTGTCAAATGTTTGTTGAATGTCAACTCCTCTAATGCATGTCACCATTGAATGTGAATTTATCTGAGAATATTCTTAAACAAGTACATCTATTCAGTGATTGGATCTTGCCTATGTCGTCATCCAAAATCCCGTTTGCGGCACAGCAAAGTGTTGTGAATCAGCTCTAAGACTGACACTTAAGATTTACTCCTACACTTCACTAAAAGTAGGACTGAGATGTTTGATAACTAACTTTTAAGCGCAGCTTTGAGCCAAGAATGTTCTTACTCTTAAGTCAAGTCTTAGCAGTGTTCTTAAGAGTAATTCTAAGAAGCTTGATAAATACGGGCCCAGCTCTCTCAGAAATCTGGGGGATATTCCATAAAACTAGTTTAGAAAACAAGCCAGGCTTATTTTGGTTAGTCAGGCTTATTTTCGGTGACTTCCGTTCCATAAAGCTAACTGAAAATAGTTCAAACTCAGTTACCGTGACAACTTATGCTGGGAAACTAACCTGGTCCAGGGCAGGCTAATTGTCAGGCTAAGCCTAGCTTGATGCGTAACCAAAATACCGTTAACACTGACCTGTGCTTGGAATGTGATGATATTACATCAAACTCTCTGGCATGCTGCCATTTCATATCATGTAACCATTATCAGTCCAAAAATAAAAGCAAATGCACTTTAATAATAAATGTAATACATTTGAACATACAAAAGTGTAACAAATGCAAAAAACTGAAGTTACATTTGTTTAGTTGGTGTGATCGTTGGAATGAATAAATTAAATGTCGATAAAAAGGGAGCTCAAACCATATGTGTCAGACGAATAATCATGGCGTATCCTTTCATTTGTAAGGTGGGGGATGAGGTATCGATAATCATATCCAGGGCATTTCAAAGAGAATGTACTTTCAGGGACAGGGCAGACCTATTGGCTTTTTCTGACAACTACCTGCTTGAGCGGTATGGATTCGACGGAAGGGACAGCATAGCCCATATATTTGTAGATGACATTGTAGTTTCATGTGCTGTACTTGCTACATAAAATTGCCTGTCTGAGGAGAGGCAACCAAGTATGGCTGTAGAGGAAGACTGGGGTATTGAAGAAATTTTCGAGGACAATGAAACAGGAAAGGTGATCATGGCCCTCTTTTCACCGGACATGTCCTCTTTGATTACCGTTGTTTCATCAACACGTGCTAGCTACACGAACGCAGAGTTTTTTTCATAGTCGAACACAGATTTTTTTTCAGAATAATAGCGCTCATTCCAATGCATGAAATAATTGTTGTAAATTAATTTTAAAGCTAGTGAATTATAATCAAATCAAATTATGTTGTGTGTTTAAAGAACTATTACAATAGTTTGATAGGAAACAAAGATTAATGTTTTTAATAACGATTGTTAAAGATATGCAGTACACTAAATGTGAATATATTGTCTCATTTAAACTAAACTATTCCTCGTGCCGAAACCTGTGCTATGGATACATGTTCAATAGGATGTGTTTAACCCCAATTATAGTCTCAAACCCTCGAATACTTGAGGCAGTATAGCCAACAAAATTTGATTTGATATAATTCACTATCTTTCAAATGAATTTACAACGATTATTTCATGCAATGGAATGAGCGCCATTATTCTGAAACAAATTTTTTATTTTTTATTCACTTAAATTGCTGCTGTCAAAGTTAGTCAGTATTCTCTCACACACAAACACACACGTCAATGTATTGTGACAAATATTGTATTTGACTTTTATTGATTATAGTAATGTACATGGCGGCGCACCATCGATTGCCTACTGGGAAGTAGTTGCTACACATTTAAACGATCAGCAATTTCTTGCCAGCCTTTCTCTTTTGTTTGATTAATTGCTGCGGTATTCCTTTTTTGGTAATCATATGTTTCGAAAAGCAAACGCTGCTCAGTCGCGGTGAACATCGCTGCTCTTTCTTT
>JACXGM010008358.1:5683-29167 GCA_016801145.1 Umbra pygmaea
CTAGATATCTATCTAATGAAAAATATTTTAAACTATTTACAAATTTGGTTACAACAACATTCAAATGCAATACAAACACAGTTAAGTTTATTTTATAATTCAAAATTGAATTCAGTTCTAAAATATATATTAAAGAAAAAAGCTTCTCTTTTTTTACTTTAGACTGTTTTTCAAGGTCTAAAACGCTGTTCACCTGCCGATGGACCTCTTGGCCGCCAGTGGACCGCTGGTTAAATGATGAGCAAACCGCCTGGCGGACCACCAGCTCTGCCTCTGCTGGTCCGCCTGTGTCCCGCCAGCTCTATGCTAGCTGGGACAGTATGAGTGCGTAGGATTCCCAGAGGACCTCTGTCTAAAACTCTGCTCACCCGCCGGAAGACCGCTCATTCGCCAACACTCCCACTGGCGGACCGCCCGTTAAACGATGAGCAAAAAGTTAGCGGACCATCAGCTATAACCGCCGGTGGTCCGCCAGCTCCATGTTTGCTGGGACGTGTATGTCTGATTGATTGATGTGATTTTCAGCGAACAACGGTACATTTGGGTGGTAAAGGTCCTTTAAGTCGTCTTTAAAAAACTCCACATGAAACATATCATGTGTATTTTAATCAATAACAGTGCATTCTATGCTGCACGCATCATGAAAAGGTTGACAAATACAAAATGCTGCGTCGCGCAGCAGCCGTTGCGCAATGCAGTAACCGGCAGGAGACGTAATGTTTCGCCGCGCAGTATCCATCACAAATGTGTTAAAATATATTTTTTTGTTATGTGCAGGGAGCTCACCATTCAAATGAGAGGTCTCCCATTCAGAGAATAATTACCGGTACGTCCTGTCCTGTAATAATTATTAAGGTCCTGTGTCCTGAATGTTCAAGGACAACATTTTGGCACTACTACCCTCCTAAGTTTTTACACTTCAGTTAATGCGTAGATGATAACGTTTACAGAATTAAATGTGACATTGCAGTCTTCCTCATTTTTTGTAATGCCTTTGAATAATATGGGGGACATGAATCGCAATATATCGCAGAATCGAATCGCAATACTTGCTGTATCGCATTTTGTTAAGAATCGCAATAATATTGAATCGTGGCCCAAATATCGCAATACTATCGAATCGTCACATTTTTGCCAATTCCCACCCCTATCTGCTTCCCCCTATAGATCTGTTGCCCTAGCCTTTGCTTCCCCCTACAGATCTGTTGCCCTAGCCTCTGCTTCCTATTCTCGTGACAATAAAAACTCTCCCAAAACAAAAAAGAGATTGTATGACTTTGCAAAACCTGCTACATTACAATATAAACACAAAAAGATGCATTACCTCCCTGTGTCCAAAAACATAAAACAATTCAGACAACCCCTTAGTATTATTAATGTTATTACTACTATCACCATGGTGACACAGCACTTCACTGACAGTAATGTGCATATACCTGTAGGAACATGGTTACAAAGGAAACGACTCCGATGACAGCAAACATAAGAGCGAAGAAGGACGACCGTTCTCTGACCAAGACCTTGTCTTCTTCAGCAAACACCTGCAACAACACCGACATGATGACCTGGTTTCCTGTTCGCATTTCTGTTTCTGAGAATGTAATCGATTCAACAACTGCAATATTTTGATAGAAGAACAGATTTCACACACCGCAATGATTTTAGAGAAGATGACAGCGAAAAAAGGCTGCATGCCCCCGTTGATAGTGGCACAGATCACACCGAGCACGATGTAGGGCCACTCAGGAAGGTTCAGCTTCATCACCTCCAGAAACGACACTGGAGGAACCTCTTCCTCCTGAAGACAGAGAGACGGTCAGAGACAAAGAGAGAAACGACGAGATCAGAAACATTCCCACTGATTCCACTGCTAATCCCACATTGCAGAATTCATCAACTCTGGTCCTGGAGGCCGAGACACTTCAGATTTTTTTATTTTACCTAGTACTGTAGTTAATTGCAATCACCTGCTTTCCCAGGTAATAACCAGTCCCTTATTAGAAAGAGAGAACAAGACCAGAGTTGATGAACCCTTCCATATTTGATGATGTATTCTACTCCCGTATCTTGATGTTCTACCTCCTCCTCCTCCTGCTCCTCTTCTATCTGGTCCTTGTCTTCTTTCTCTGAGCCGATGAAGGATGAGCCCTTGGTAGATTTCCTCCGGATGAGGCTGGGCCGTGACAGAGATGTCACTGATGGACTCTTCTCCCCCTGCTCCTCAACCACCAGCTCCTCGTCATTGTCATTACTGTTAAATGTCTGATGGAACACAGCAGAGAAGAGAACGTAGAATGGGTTGGGTTTGTGTACATCCTTTATGGTGATGTAAATGTAAGGTGTGTTACCTGCATGGTGACCAGTGTATGGTAGACTCCTCCTTTTTCCATCAGTTCTTTGTGTGTTCCCTGCTCTACGATCTCTCCCTTCTGGAAACCAGCAATGACGTCAGCATTACGGATAGTAGACAGACGATGGGCCACTACAATGGTAGTACGACCCTGTCTGACCTAAAGGGGATGTGGGAGAAAGGTGGAGAAGAGCAATATTAAATACTACAGATGTTACTGAATTGCACTTTGTGTATTCCTTCAGTATTTTTCTATTATTTTCTTCTTGGAAGATTTTTTTATTACTATCAATAAAATCCCTACTTTGTCCAAAGCAGCCTGTACGATGGTCTCACTCTCTGCGTCAAGAGCTGAGGTGGCCTCATCCAACAACAGGATCTTGGGGTTGCGTACGAGAGCTCGGGCGATTGCAATCCTCTGTTTCTGTCCTCCACTCATCTGGGTTCCTCTGTCTCCAGCCAGAGTCTCAAACTTCTGCTCAACAGAAACAATATTACTCAATCACTTAGCATGAGTAATAGAAAATACACAACACCCTACACAAACAGACATTGAACGCACACACACTAACATACATCAGGTAGGGTCATGATGAAGTCGTACGCGTTGGCCTCCCTGGCAGCCTGTTCTATCTCCTTCTGTGTGACATCAGGTCGACCATAACGAATGTTCTCAGAGATGGTAGTAGCAAACAAAATAGGCTCCTGACTCACTACGCCAATCATCTCTCTCAGGAAGCGCACGTTTAGAGTGCGCACATCATGTCCATCCACAAACACCTTCAGACCAGAGACGGTATAGACATAAATGTTACAGAACAGATGGTTTATATATTACAGAACAGAGATGGTATAGACATGTTAAAACACACAGATTATAAGCATACGTATATGTTACAGAACAGAAAGTATAGATATAGAGATTACAGAACAGAGGGTATAGCCACAATGATAAAGAACATACATATTACAGAAAAGAGATGGCATAGACACATGTTATAGAAACCACAGAGTATAAGCATACATAGATGTTACAGAAAAGGTTGTATAAATATACTGTACGTAGATGTTACAGAACAGAGGGTATGAACTTAAATGTAAGGGTAACAGAGTTCCATTTATGATTAGTAAAAATAGGGTAATAACGCTAATGAACTTCGATGTCCTGATTTAGGTTAGACGTGTGTGTTTGTGAAATGATGCTGATACTGATACATGATCATGATACTCACTGATCCATCCTCAGGGTCATAGAACCTCTGCAGCAGCTGAACGGTGGTGCTTTTCCCACAGCCACTACTGCCTACTAGAGCCATGGTCTGTCCACTACGCACAGTTAGAGACATACCATTCAGCACCTACAGAGAAACACACACATTACACATAACCTACAGTACATAGAAACACACACATTATTCAACACACACACACAGGTGACGTCATCACCTACTTTGACCTCTGGTCGTGAAGGGTAGGTAAAATGGATGTTCCTAAATTCGATGTTGCCTTTGATGACATCAGGCTTGTGGCCAGCCTCTGAGTAGCTGTCGATGTTGGGTTTCTGAGACAGACGGCAGCAGTTTAGAACATTTACATTTCAGTCATTTAACAGACGCTCTTATCCAGAGTGACTTACAGTGAATACAGGGACATCTCCCTGGAGCAACTCAGAATAAAGTGCCTTGCTCAATGACGCAACAACATTTTGCTCAATCGGGAATCCAACTGGCAACCAACAAGTTTGACTCCCTAACCACTGACCATCTGATGCCCGGACATCAATGTGACCATTCAGAGCAGGACGTCAAGTCATTACTGTTTTTATTTATGTAATGGCAGACAGACGCAAGTGCAGTATAGTCTACGGAGACAACAGCTGAGCCTGGTTCGAACCCCTGTCACCAGAAGCATGTGTGGTCACGAGTCGGGAGCTCCGACCGCTGAGTAAATATTAATGACACCATTAGTATTACAGGGCTTTTGTGTAACTATTTCCCAACAATACAGTGCATGAGAGAAGATGTCTGGATTACTGACTGCATTGCTTAGGCGGGATATGTCTGTACTGCTTCCAAAGCCTATAAAGGTAGACCTTGTTTCTCCTGTTAGCCGGGCAGTTCTCTGTGTGTGTTAGCAAAGTTTATTTACACTAGTCTTTGTTTTACACAGCGTGTACTGTATGTGTGCCTGTCTGAGTTTCTCTTTTAGGTCTGTTCTCCGGTGTCACCTCACCCATCCGTGGTTTCCTCTTGTTTTTGTCTTCTCATTGGTTATTGTGTGCAAGCGTACACAGTATGCGCATTTGTATGCGCGTGTGTGTGTCTGTGTGTGTCTGTGTGTGTGACTGGGAGAGTTGAAAGAGTTCAACTTTCCTTGTACTTTAACACATTTCATGTTTAACAGCGACGACATGGTGAAACATTAATAAAAAATAAATCATTGACAAACACACAGTGAACTATGTCCATTCTGCTTTAAACAACAGTGACAGGGTCTGCTCTGTATTAACCCTGATTGGCCCACACTGATTTGGAGGGATCGTGTTTATGTGAGGGGAGAGTTATTGTCTCACGTTGTCGATGATATTGTAGACTTTGTGTGCAGCTCCCCGGGCGCTGGCGAAGGCCTGGATATTAGGAGAAGTCTGTCCCATGGCAAACGCCCCTATAATCACTGCGAAGAAAACCTAGAACAAAATTAAACAAATAATGTGTTCCTACATACAATATGTGTGTGTGAAAGAATATGTTCATCTGATCCTGGCATCCCACACATGATTACCCATAGTTTTAGCCGGTCAAACAAAGAAAAGGGCAATTTTAGCCTTAGGTTTAGGGAAAAACATAGAATTTATAGGGATAGAATTTACCACTTTTTCATTGCCGATACCAATCCGAGTTCTGAACTTTGAATAACGATTTGATACCAGTGATTTAATGCTACATAATGTTAAACTTGCATCCTCTTGATTCTGCTGTCAGACTTGATAAGAGACGTGACACGTGTCTGAACTCCGAAAGTCTGTAGTGAATGTTATTGGAGTTACATCTTTCAGAAAATCGGCAAAAAAAAGTCATTTTACTCTACCATTTGGGAGGGCAGTTTCAGACACATTGCAACAGCTAGGCTGGTGGTGGATACCCACATTTTACCGGCCACCATATTGTTAATCTAACAGCATTTATTATTTGAGAGTTGGAATATTTTCTAACACTTAACTTAGGCCACAATATTGGTTGACTCAGCTTTTAATTTTACTTTTGTACATTTATTTTAGAATAATCTGTTTGGAGAACATGTCTGAGATTAATAATGAAATAATCTAAGCACTGGCAAAATTAGTTCCCGTCAAATTTACATGTACATGAGTCTCCAGCAATGGAACCAAACACAATTAAGAAACTGTTCTTAGTCAACTTACCTGGTTAAATAAAGGTTAAATAAAAATAAAAAAATAAATACAACACATGTTAATAGTAAACCATATTCTGTCAAAGTTAAATAGATGATTAACAACAGATTCTAGTTCAATTAAGTAGAACTTGAGAAGTCGAACAGTTACACTTGTGTGTGCGTCCGCGTGAATGCTTCTCTGGTTAAACGAGAGTGCCTCTTATAGAGGGTATGATGTCACTTCCCCTCCTGAGCTAGCTGGACTGAGTGGCAAAACACATGTTAACATGGCTGCGTCTAGTAGTGGAAACATGGAAAAACAAAACTTCTATTCGTACAGACAATTGCACAACAGCTCTTCCCCATTTTAAATGCGATTATTGTGTTTAAGCTAACGCTACCGTTCGCATTTCCGCCACTCAGTGTCCGACTTCCGCGTAATGTGATGTCATGTGCATACCCTCTATTAGAAACCAAACGCAGACTCATAGAAACACCCCCATCCTTGTTTTTACTGACAGCCCAATCACCCAATGAGCACTTAACATTCCGCTACATCTGCTTGACTGGTTACTTTTTAAACTTTTCAGTTCACGGAAAACATTATCGTATTCGCATCATATTCCTCATTTTTTAAATTAAACATGTTTTGTTCTTGATATTCTCTACATTCATATGTAGCCTACTGGTGCTGACCCAGCAGAAGAGCTCTTAATTCTGGGGAGTTAACTATCTTTTTTCATCTGCATTGCACTGTACTGTACGTCTGTATGTCCACAGAATGGATTTCTCACTGACTAGCTCGACTTTACACAGTTGTATTTAAAATAATAGCAGTCCAACAACACTAACCAGATCAATTACTGTTTTTGGTAGAAATCATATTTTGACATGGCAAATAACTTACTAGTAGGTGAGTAATAGAAAAACAACAGACTTAACAGTCATGACATGCATGCTGGTGATTCTGTGTAATTGAATCAATAATTGAAAGGGGGGTGTTCAAAATAATAGCAGTGTAAAGTTCAAGCAGTGAGGTCATTCATTCTGTGAGAACAGGTGTCAAACAGGTGGCCCTTATTCAAGGACGAAGGAAGCAACTGTTGTACATGCTGGATATATCTTTCTCAAATCTTAGTGAAATGGGTCGTTCCAGACATTGTTCAGAAGAACAGCGTACCCTGATTACAAAGTTGATTGGAGAGGGGAAAACATACAAAGAAGTGCAGAAAATTATAGGATGCTAGCTAAAATGATCTTGAATGCTTTAAAATGGCAACCAGAACCAGAAAGACGTGGAAGAAAACGGAAAACCACCATTCGAATGGATTGAAGAATAGCCAAAATGGTAAAAACTCAACCAATGATCAGCTCCAGGGTGATCAAAGAAGATCTAAATTTATCTGTGAGTACTGTAACATAGAAGATGCCTATGTGAAGATAAGTTATCGGCAAGAAGCCCCCACAAAGTCCCATTGTTGAAAAAAACGACATGTGCTGAAGAGGTTACAACTTGTTAAAGAACAAATTGACTGGCCTAAAGAAAAATGGCCAACATTTTGTGTACTGATGAAAGCAAGATTGTTCTTATATGGTCTAGGGGCCTCAAACACTTTGTCAGATGACCCCCAAACACTGAATTCAAGCCACATTAAACTGTGAAGAGAGTGAAGCATGGTGGTGCAAGCATCATGACATGGGGATGTTTCTTATACTATAAAGCTTTACTATAAATAATGCTTTACTTACTTTTTAGAAGTCACTGCTACTATTTAGAAAACAACTGTGTATGCACCTCCAGAAACGTGTCATTTCTGTCAAAAGTAATAACGAATAAAAAAGTATCATACGGTTTACAATCCACTCACCACTGCGGCTTTTAGATTAAGCTAGGACGGTACCAAAGTCAAAAAGCACCCGCATTTCCCAACCTGGTTTTATAGCGAGAACAATGCATTCATATAACTTTTTTTTAACCTTTGATGCTGTCAGTTGGTAGTGTCACATTAAAATCAACCTTAGCATGTAAACCTTTCGTAGGCTAATATGTGGCAGAGGAAAAACATCTATGTTAAATGTTTTTTTCTTCTTTTGCGCCACCACATAGCAGATTAAAGCCATTTTGTACCTAGCCTAACTTTCCTGGAAACATACTTAGACCACTGTGTATTGTAAATGCAGTTAGGATACATCTACACTCTCAGAAAAGAAGGTACGAGATTGTACCTAAGCTTATCACTGGGGCTGTACCCTGCAAGTTATGAATATTGTACTCTTCAGCATCAGTCCATATTTTTACCATTGATATCTGTACCTCTAAATTGACACTTATGTACCTTGAGGGACAAATCTGTACACAGTTAGGATCATATTTGTATCTTTGAGGATCATATTTTCACCTTTGAGTTTACTTGTGACCAGTGTACTCTCAGGGTACACAAGTGGCCCTTTAGAGGTACAGATATCAATGGTAAAAATACAGACCTATGCTGAAGAACTTTCAGGGTACAATATTTGTACCTCTCAGAGTACAGCCCCAGTCACAAGCTTTGTACCATTTTAGGTACAATCTCGTACCATGTTTTCTTAGAGTGTATAATAATGGTTTACTTTGTTTTCGTTCTGAATGACCTGTCACTACCACGACTCTCGTGTTTACTGCACCGTATTAGGACGTAGTATCGGATCATGGTCTCGGACTCCATATGCTGATAACCGATCCCGTATTTTTGGCCGGTATTGGACACATTTTCGATCCGAGTATCGGAATCGATGCATCCTTAACAATTTATGCTAGAGTTTGGGTTACTTTTAGGTTTAGGTATTACAGGTTGTATTAGGGCCATGTTAAGTTTAGAATAACCGTGAAATGTACATGTTATTAAAAAATAGAAAGAACTTGATACCTTCAGTAACCAAGGTGGCATTACATTTATTAAAATGTATTTTATATCAAATGTTCATTACTGTTGGACATTACTGATTTAAAATGAATTTAACACACATTCAATGGCAAAGCCCCATTTTCAGCCACCATTTCTTTAGTGTCCTAATGATGAACATTTAGCTTATTCCATAAATAATCATGTTTTGACTTTCCGATCAATTTGATGCAACCTTGGAGAAGGAAGGTGTTCATTTCTATCAAAAACATGGACATCTCTGAGTGATTCCAAACTTTTTAACACTGGTGTATATACAGTTATGTTATGAGGTTAAGGTTGGGGAATAGGTAATATGGATATCTGGTTTTCTGTTCTCAAAAATTATAGCAAATAATTTTTGAGAACAGAAACAGATAATAATAACAAACATACATGTTTGTGCACATTTTTGTGTGTCAGTGTGTACTCACAGTGAGGACAGATCCAATGGTGTATTCATCAGCCAGGATGAGTGTGCTGCCGTACCAGAATGCCAGAGCGTAGGACAGGTAGATCATCATGAAGGTAAAGCCCATAGCGATGTTAGCAGAGATGGCTTTACGTATTCCCATGTTCTTAGCATCTTCCAGGTTCTTCTGGTACCTGTGGTATGACACACACTTTATATTATTATATTTCCCTAACCCCTTAATAACGTTCCCAGACAACTCTGCCTAAATATTCAGAAAGTCTGTTAAAATGTGGCCTTAGACTTGGCCTAGGCAAATAGACATGTCTTAAAATGATACGAATACAGTAAGAAGCTAGTCTATCAAATTAACTCTATTGTGTTGTTGTAGGCTATTAGCCAATAAGCAACTATTTCATGTTGTGCAGTGGGAGGCTCAGGCTAAACTTCATTTAATAGGCAAGTTTTTTGTGTTTATAATCACACATGTACAGCAGAAATATGTCTCTCAAAATTTTTGTTGGTTTACTATGTAAGGATGTCTGCTTAGACATTGGCTAAGCCGGGAAAAGCAGTCTTTGAGTCGGGTAGCAGTTTAATATATACCCCCTTGTTCGGGTCTAGCTTCACCACAGTTCTGTGAGAGGTTGTGTAAAAAATGTCTAGATCAGTTGGCTTTTATAGCCTTGGAACTGAGCATTACGAAACTGATCTAGTACGATCGGGAGAAAGCCAGAAGCCCCTTCTAGGCTCTTCTGTCCCTTATCTCATTATCACATGACTGACTCTGACTAGGTGTCAGCAGGTCCCTTAGATATTCGGTCATCTTTAAGCATATTCCATGCTTCAAGGAGTATATACTATGTTACCCTGATCTGCTAGCCTGAATGGTAAAGAAAAATATATTTGATCTGTGATACTAATATATAATAGATAAAAGTGCTATGAGCTATCTACTGCCTGTAATCATGCATCGCTATGATGGCCATGACTTTCCTCTCTGTAGTAGAAAAGTGCTGACTTATCTCTAAGCCTTAAAAGAAGAGTAAGCCACAGGCCTCAGTGTTTGAGATTACCGCATGTACCACTCTCTACTTAGTTATAACATTCTAAACTGCTTTAAACTGCTTTTATTAGATGCTCATATAGAATTTGTCCTCAACATAGCTAATAGGGCTGGGCGATATGGCCAAAAAAATTATATCACGATATAAAACAGATATTTTTGGGATGTTCTTCTCAGTATTATTTTCCAAAATTCGATAACGTTAAATATTAAATTATCGCCCAGCCCTAATAGCCAATATAGTTAAATGAGTAGATGTACACACCTGGTTATCTCTCTCTGTTGTCCACCGAAGGCGAAGACAGTTCTGACCGAGGAGAGCACCTCCTCGGCCACGGCTCCAGCTTTAGCATAGGCCCCCTGCTCCAGAGACGTGAACGACGTCAACACCTAGACACGCAGGACAAAACACAGTCAAGAAAAGACGAACACAGTCAATGTACTCTAAGTGCGTTTTTGCATGTGTGCCTGTGTAGTCCACCTTGCTGAATATAAACGCAGAGAAGCCCAGCACAGGGCTGACAGCCAGAATGACCAGGGTGAGCTTCCATCCTTTGACGAAACCGATGATGAAGGAAACAACGAAGGTGGTGAATGACTGAATCAGCATGCCCACCTTGTCACCGATCCCCTCGTTGATCTTATAAATGTCACTGTGGAGGGGAGGAGGTAGAAATAAAACACACACAATCACACACTATTATACACACATGCAACAAGCACCACAATCATCTTGAGTGTTTCATGTAAAAAGAAAGTCTAGCGTATTCTGAACAGAGATGCCACAATTTAGTGTAATAGATTACTTTTTCGGGTTGGGCTGAGTTCACAACTTTGGGGAAGTTCTTCAGTAAGACTCTATTGATCAGTTAAAATAAGTTAATAACTTACCAGTGATCTATGAAAAGCTAAAACATGACTACACTGTAAAAAAATATTGTAATTTGACGGGAAATCCACTGTAAAAATGTACAGTTTTTACCTTCAATTGGAACAATGGGAACATTCTAAAATTGCAGAACTTCTTTTACCTGGTTATTAGGGTCTTACTGAGGAACTTCCCATGAGTTGTGAACTCAGCCCAACCCAGAAAAGTAATCTATTACACTAACTTGTGGCATCTCTGATTCAGATTTTTTTTTTACTCACTCAGTGAGGCGGGTGTTCAGTTCTCCTGTCTCATTGACGTCAAACCAGCCGATCTCTTGCTGCATGATGCAGTGGAAGAAGAGTGTCCTGAGGCGTTTCACCTGCCTGCCTGCAGCCAGCGTCCAGAAGGCCACCTGCATGTAGGCTGCTACCAGGACTACAGCACCCATTATAGAGTAGTAGATAGCATAGCTGGAATACAGAGAAATAACAATATATTGGTTTATGTTTGTCCTTTTACATATACAGTGATGCTTGAACATTTGTGAACCCTTTAGAATTGTCAATATTTCTGCATAAATATGACCTAAAACATCAGATTTTCAAAGTAGGTAAAGAGAACCTAATTAAACAAGAGACAAAAATATTATACTTGGTCATTTATTTATTGAAGAAAATTATACATTATTACATATCTGAAAGTGGCAATAGTATGTGAACCTTTGGTTTCAGTATCTGGTGTGACCCCCTCGTGCAACAATAACTGCAACATTTCAAGGTAAAGTTTCATCAGTCCTGCACATTGGCCAGGCTTGAAAAGACAGTACTCTGTTTTACCAATATGCACTTACTTCTGCTCGATCAGCCTACTTTTTTGATGAGAAGATCATTACTATTAGAAAACGAGAGTCAGGTTATATATTTATTTTTGGGGTCAAGAGTTGTACCAAGTTACTAGAACTAAGGAATGCCAACTCTAAAGTTCCTGATGTCATGTTCATCCTAGGAGGACCCAAATCCTTGGAACATGCTTCAGGACCATGTGGACTGATGACTCCACTGAGCTTGTGCCCAAGTTACTGCTGTTGGTGATCACGTTTCCACCTGGTGATTCCAGGTGTACATCTCCAGAGCACGTCTTGTTGTCCCTACCCAAGACCACTGAATTGTGTTGATGCTAGACACAGACAATGGTCACAGCCCACCCATTCCTATCTCCATTTATGTACACTAATTGAACACTGATAAACAATGTGACCTTAATACGATGGGCTGTGTACTTTCAGAATCCCCACCTGGCACAACCAGAAGAGGTTTTTTTCCTAGCCATTGTGCATCACTTGTGTTGGGGTTTTGGGTTGGGTATCTGGCAAAGTAATTTGTGACTACTGCGGTAATAAAAAGGGCTTTAAAATAAATTTGATTTATTGAATTTGAAGAACCATACAAAGTGTATATTAAGCATCAAATTATTTTTCTAAATATATTTTTCAAATGATGAGGAAACCTGGAATAATATAGAAATAACACTTAGAAAACAAACACTGCCACGAGGGGCCAAACGGAAGATACTCCAATACTTTTGACAAGGACACGCAGCAGGAACACGTAACATGGAACATTGACCAACAGGGACTGGGCGGAAACACAAGGGCTAAATACAAGTACAAATGAGGCTAACAGGAAACACCTGGGAGCAACTAAACAATGACGTCACCTACACAGACCCGGACATGACACCACGTAATGCACAAAACAAACACAAGGGGAAACCAAACACAACAACACACATGGGGCAGCAACCTTAACCCTCAAACACAGGACACACACAGGAGAGATATCTAAACAAGAACCCACACGGCAGTAACTCAAAAGGAACACATTAGACAGAAAACAGACATAAAAAAACCACCATGTATTAATCAATGAAAACATAGACACAAAGGAAAACAAAACAAAACAGAGTCTCCTCACAGCCCCTCAAGGGCTGGACGTTACATATAAACAGCAACTTGGAGATGCCAACGTGAGTAACAAACAGATAAACAAGAAAATATTGACATAAAACAATTCTGTCCGTAACTGAAGATGAGGAAAAAGAAAATCTATCCAGTTACTTGGTAAAACTAATTTTAGGAGTTAAACATGGATATACCATCAAAAGATTTGGAATGGTGCCATAGGTTCGGGGTGAAAGAACAAAATGCTACAGTAAATAATCCTGAATGGTTATTTTTTAATTTTGGAATTATCAGACTAAAATTTATATTTTTAGGGCACAAGAGATAAGATAAAATGTATAGGCCAGACTATCTGCTTGGTCCTGAGAAGAAAGTGCAAGGTAGAAACCTGGGTGGGTGGTGGTGAAGGGGGGAGGAGATGGGAGTCCATGCTAGATCGATCCATCCATCTTCATCCGCTTATCCGGGATCGGGTTGCGGGGGCAGCAGCTCCAGCAGGGGACCCCAAACGTCCTTTTCCCGAGCAACATTAACCAGCTCCGACTGGCGATTCCCGAGGCGTTTCCAGGCTAGGTTGGAGATAATCTCGCCACCTAGTCCTGGGTCTTCCCCGAGGCCTCCTCTCAGCTGGACTTGCCTGGAACGCCTCCCTAGGGAGGCGCCCAGGGGGCATCCTTACCAGATGTCCAAACCACCTTAACTGGCTCCTTTTGACGCAAAGGAGCAGCGGCTCTACACTGAGATCCTCACGGATGACTGAGCTTCTCACCCTATCTCTAGGGGAGGTGCGCGCCACCCTCCTGAGAAAACCCATTTCGGCCGCTTGTACCCTGGATCTCATTCTTTCAGTCATGACCAGCCTTCATGACCATAGGTGAGGGTAGGAACAAAAACTGCCCGGTAGATTGAGAGCTTTGCCTTCTGGCTCAGCTCTCTTTGTCACAATGGTGCAATACAATGAGTGTAATACCGCCCCCGCTGAGCCGATTCTCCGACCAATCTCCCGCTCCATTGTTTCCTCACTCGCGAACAAGACCCCAAGTTATTTGAACTCCTTCACTTGGGTTAAGGACTCATTCGCTACCTGGAGTAGACACTCCATCGGTTTCCTGCTGAGAACCATGGCCTCAGATTTAGAGGTGCTGATCCTCATCCCAGCCGCTTCACACTCGGCTGCGAACCAATCCAGTGAGTGCTGAAGGTCACAGGCCAATGATGCCATCAGGACCACATCATCTGCAAAAAGCAGCGATGAGATCCTCAGCCCACCAAACTGCAACCCATCCCCACCCTGACTATGCCTCGATATCCTGTCCATAAATACTACAAACAGGATTGGTGACAAAGCCCAGCCCTGGTGGAGACCAACCCTCACATGAAACGAGTCCGACTTACTGCCAAGAACCTGGACACAGCTCTCGCTTTGGTCATACAGAGATTGGATGGCCCTAAGGGACCCCCTCACCCCATACTCCCGCAGCACCTCCCACAGTATCTCCCGGGGGAATCGATCAAACGCCTTCTCCAAATCCACAAAACACATGTAGACAGGATGGGCATACTCCCAGGCCCCCTCCAGGATCCTTGCGAGAGTAAAGAGCTGATCCGTTGTTCCACAACCAGGACGGAATCCACATTGTTCCTCTTCAACCTGAGGTTCGACTATCGGCCGAACCCCTTTTTTCCAGCACCATAGAGTACACTTTACCAGGCAGGCTGAGAAGTGTGATACCCCTGCAATTGGCACACATCCTCTGGTCCCCCTTTTTTAACAGGGGAACCACCACCCCAGTCTGCCACTCCTTTGGCACTGTCCCAGACTTCCATGCAATGTTGAAGAGGCGTGTCCAAGACAGCCCCTCCACAGCCCCTCCACACCCAGAGCTTTCAGCATTTCTGGACGGATCTCATCAATCCCTGGGGCTTTGCCACTGTGGAGTTGTTTGACTACCTCAGTAACTTTCACCAGGGAAATTGACGACAATCCCCCATCATCCTCTAGCTCTGCCTTTAATATAGAGGGCATAGAAGTAGGATTCAGGAGTTCCTCAAAGTGCTCCTTCCACCGCCCTATTACCTCCTCAGTTGAGGTCAACAAAGTCCCATCCTTACTATATACAGCTTGGATGGTTCCTTGCTTCCCCCTTCTGAGGTGGCGGACGGTTTTCCAGAAGCACCTTAGTGGCGACCGAAAGTCCTTCTCCATGTCTTCTCCGAACTTTTCCCACATCCGCTGCTTTGCTTCTTTCAGGGCAGAGGCTGCAGTCCTCCGGGCCCTTCGGTACCCTACAACTTCTTCTGGAGTCCTCCGGGATAACATATCCCAGAATGACTCCTTCAGTCGGACGGCTTCCCTGACAACCGGTGTCCACCATGGTGTTCTTGGGTTACCGCCCCTTGAGGCACCCAAGACCCTAAGACCACAGTTCCCCACTGCAGCTTCAGCAATGGAGGTTTTGAACATTGTCCACTCGGGTTCAATGCCCCCAACCTCCACAGGGATGCATGAAAAGCTCAGCCGGAGGCCTGAGTTGAAAGTCTGTTGGACAGGGGCCTCCTCCAGACGTTCCCAATTCACCCGCACTACCCGTTTGGGTTTACTAGGTCTGTCCAGAGTCTTCCCCCACCCCCTGACCCAACTCACCACCAGATGGTGATCGGTTGACAGCTCCGCCCCTCTCTTCACCAGAGTGTCCAAAACATACGGCCTCAGATCAGATGAAACAATTATAAAATCGATCATTGACCTTCGGCCTAGGGTGCTCTGGTACCAAGTACACTTATGAGCATCCCTATGTTCAAACATGGTGTTTGTTATAGACAATCCATGACTAGCACAGAAGTCCAACAACGAACAACCACTCGGGTTTAGATCAGGGAGGCCGTTCTTCCCAATCACGCCTCTCCATGTGTCTCCATCATTGCCCACGTGCGCGTTGAAGTCCCCCAGCAGAACTATGGAATCCCCAACTGGAGCCCCATACAGGACTTCATTCAAGGTCTCCAAGAAGGCTGAATACTCTGAACTCCTGTTCGGTGCATATGCACAAACAACAGTCAGAGTTTTCCCCCCAGCAACCCGCAGGGAGGCAACCCTCTCGTCCACCCGGGTAAACTCCAACGTAGCGGCACTCAGCCGGGGACTTGTGAGTATCCTCACACCCGCCCGGCGCCTCACACCCTGGGCAACTCCGGAGAAGAAGAGTCCAACCCCTATCCAGGAGAATGGTTCCAGAACCGAGACTGTGCATAGATGTAAGCCCCACCAGATCGAATTGGTAGCGCTCCACCTCCTGCACCAGTTCCGGCTACTTCCCCCCCAGAGAGGTGACGTTCCACGTTCTGCTGCCCAGGTCTGGTCCGTCGAGCCTGACCTTCACTACCACCCATTTGGCAGCGCACCCGACCCCAGCGGTTCCTCCCACAGGTGGTGGGCCCATGGGATGGAGAGGGAGGTGCCAAGTTGCTTCTTCGGGCTGTGCCCCGCCGGGCTCCGTGGCAAACCCGGCCACCAGGCGCTCGCTGACGGGCCCTCAATCCAGGCCTGGCTCTAGACGGGGGCCCTGGGCTTCCTCCGGGCAGGGTCTCTCTTCCTCGCTTCTTCATTTGAGTATTGGTGATCCATTCTTTGTCTGGCCCCTCACCTGAGACCACTTTGCCATGGGAGACCCTACCAGGAGCACAAAACTCCAGACAACACAGCCCTCAGATTCATAGGGACACACAAACCTCTCCACCACGATAAGGTGAAAAGGGTTCCGGAGAGGTCCATGCTAGATAGGAGTGGGTAATTGTGTATGGGGGATTTGATTTTATAAACGGGGGGGTTCGGTTTGATAAAAATGGGAGAATAACTTAGGTAGGGAATGTGTGTGGGAAGTGGGGTTGTTGGAAACGGATATAGGTGGACAAGGGATTCTAAAGTATGGAATGTTAGAGAACAGGGAAAAGGAGAACAGGAGATATAGGGATATGAGTTCAGTCTTTTGGGTGATAACTCCTGAGGAGGGTAAAAATGGTCTTCAATGTCTTCCAATTGTACAAACTTTGTTTGACTGTGGATTGGTTGAGTCCGAATTCTTTAAAGATGGTTTTGTAACCTTTTCCCGCCTGATGAGCATAAATAAATTATTTTCTAAGATGCTCAGAAATCTCCTTTGTTCGTGACATGATATACTTCCCTAAACATGTTGTAAAGGTCAAACTTTAATAAATTCCTGTTCTTCATATAAATATAGTGATTGTCATCTCATTGACTAACAAAACCTGACTCAAATTTCACCAAATTAACTGCTTATATGCTAGAGGTTCATATTCTTTTGCCGCTCATGTAATAATGGAAACCTTGTCCTCAATAAATAAAATTACCAAGTATAATATTTTGGTCTCATTTGTTTAATTGGGTTGTCTTCATCTACTTTTGTGGATGGATGAGACCATAAACTTTTAGATTTAAATTAGATGTGTTGTTTAGGTGAATGTAAAACGCTGCATTCCAGCATTATAACTTTATTCCATCTGTGAAACAGGGTTGTGGTAGTATCATGGTTTGGGCCTGTTTAGCTACATCTGGGCCAGGATGGCTTGCCATCATTTATTGAACAATGAATTCTGAATTAAACCAGCAAATTTTAAAGGAAACTATCAGAACATCTGATCGTGAACTGAATCTCAAGAGAAGGTGGGTCACGTAGTAAGGCAACAACTCTTAGCACAGGATGGTTAAGAGGAAAAAAAGTAAATGTTTTGTAATGGCCAAGTTTAATTCCACCAAGCTGATGTGCAGGACTGATCAACAGTTACCGGAAATGTATAGCAGTTATTACTGCACAAGGAGGTCACACCAGATACTGAAAGCAAAGGTGCACATATGTTTACCACTCATAGATACTGTATGTAATAGATCATTTTCCTCAATAAATAGATTAACAAGTTTAATAATAGTGTTTTTTTCAGTATTTTCTTTTTTTACAGGACAGGAGGAAGCATAAGCCAGAGAGACAGGTAGGGGGAGACGGAGAGGAAGGCAAAGACTCGGCAGAGCTGGGGCTCGAACCACCCCAATGCCAGGGGACGTGTGCTCAAGAGTCAGGAGCTTTGACCACTACAACTCCGGCACCAAGTAAAATATATTTATCTCATTTGTTTTATTGGGTTCTCTTTATCTACATTTAGAACAGGTGAAAATCTGATTATGTTTTAGGTAATTCATGTAGCAATATAGAACATTCTGAAGGGTTCACAAACTTTTGAGCACCACTGTATATTAAATACCCTACATTATGGTGTAGCTAGCCAGGATAATGATACACTGAGGCAGAGAAACAGGGGAAAACTTGTCTAAACAATACAAACAACATGAGGCAGTATGAAATCTTTGTGGAGATTCGAAAAAGTAATTGGGTCCTATTTTAACGATCTAAGCGCATGGCGTGAAGCGCATGGCGGAAGTGCGCTTTGGGCATGTCCAAATCCACTTTTGCTAGTTTGACAGCAGATAAAAGAGTACATGCGCCAGGCGCATGGTCTAAAAGGGTTGTACTAAGTGTCTTCATTAAATTATGGGTGTGTTTTGGGCATAACATGCAATAAACCAATCAGAGATTCATCTCCTATTCCCTTTAAGAGCCAGACGCGTTTGTATCTTTTGCCCATTGCTATTATGACGGCAGATTTTCACCGTAATATTGTATTTGTAATGTTTTGCATGTCCGTGTGCTAGTGCCCTGGCTTGTGGCAACAAGCATAGTGTGCACACGCTGTGCCTATGCTATAGGTGCATTTGACTAATTTGCTGTTAAAATAACTATGACGTTGTGCGCCATTGACTTTAGACCAGGTTTTTGTTGGTCAATGATGCCATCAATTTCCGATGCCTCAAGATAGCAATACACCCAGAATTATCCTGAACACACCTCCATGTTAGACCAGCACTCCCATGGGCGCATATATGGGCGCAGGTGCATTTGCTATTTAAACAATGCAGGCACCTGACGGGAAAATGACAACGGCGTCAGTCTTAAACTAGCAAAGACACTTGCATTCAGACTTTGCGCTGCATTGCGAGATAGGGCCCATTATGTCAGATCAAATGTTACACACTCCCTCTCTGACTACCTGTCTAGAAAAACTAAACTGTACGTTTTATAGTTGAAAGAATATGGTCATAACATACTACCCAAAGACACCATTCAGTAGAATATAATGGATTTTAGTATCTGAAAATATGTTTCACCTAATATGAAATTAACAGTATGTATTTTGTCTTACCTCGTCATTTCCTCTTGCAGATTGACAATAGGGTATGTGATGTCTGCAGAAGGAAGTTTAGGATAAGTACACAGTTAAGCGTAGTGAGTGTGTGAATATTTATTTAATTTCACTTATTTATACCAGGAATTCACCATTGAGAACAAGGTCTTATTTACAATGGCCTTGTGAGCCGTATTTACAAAATAAATACAATTTAAAAAATAATACTAATATATACAATTAAGAAGAGAGCCTGACCGATAAAGGATTTTATAATATTTAAGGCTGATATCGATACAAATATTTGGTAATTAAAAAAATCACATATACAGGTCCTTCTAAAAAAATTAGCATATTGTGATAAAGTTCATTATTTTCCATAATGTAATGATAAAAATTAAACTTTCATATATTTTAGATTCATTGCACACCAACTGAAATATTTCAGGTCATTTATTGTTTTAATACTGATGATTTTGGCATATATATTAAATATATTAAAGTTTAATTTTATCATTATGGAAAATAATGAACTTTATCACAATATGCTAATTTTTTAGAAGGACCTGTACATATACATATATATATATACACACACATATACATATACATATACACATACATACATGATTTTTTAAATCACCAAATATTTGTATCCATATCAGCCTTAAATATATTAAACATCCTTTTTCAGTTTTTTATTTGTAAACAAAGTTCCACTTCATGATTGTGTCCCACTTGTTGTTGATTCTTCACAAAAAATAACAGTTTCATATATTTATGTTTGAAGCCTGAAATGTGGCAAAAGGTCGAAAAGTTCAAGGGGGCCGAATACTTTCGCAAGGCACTGTGTGTATATGTATATATGTATTTATGTATATATGTATGTGTATATGTATAAAAGAAATGCTTAACAAAACATAAACAGATTTCCCTAACATTAGATATTTGTAGTTATTTATGAGTCCTCACTAAAATAATATAATGCAGTTTAAAAATATACTAGTTTGTTTTATTGTCACAACTGAACAGAGAAACATCAAAATATATTAAAGTTCTAATAAATAATATATAAAAACACTAACTTACAATATGAAACTTAAAGTCCTTTGAAAAACAACAACAAAAAAATCTAAGTTACTAGTTATTAATATACTTGGTAAGCTTCATAAGTATAACTTTGAACAAGACTGGAAAATTATATTCTGTTAAATGTGATAAATTCAAATTCAAGTTCATTTTATTTTATTTGTATAGCACGTTTACAACAGCCACTAGGCTGACCAAAGTTCTTTACAGAAAAGTCATATATCTAAAATACAAAGTAATAAAAATACCTGTGTCATAACACACAGTAACACAAATAAAAGGCAGCCTAAGTACAGGAGTAACAGGACATTTCATCAGATTGAAATAACTGTGAAAAAATGAAGTATGAAAGCAGTATCAGACGTAGGCTAAAAAAAGAAAAGTAAAATCAGCCAGAAATGGAGGTTAGTATGCTAATGAGAACAGGGGGGTTTTCAATAAAGACTTGAAGACAGACAAGGTAGGGGCCATTCTAATCTGTAGGGGCATGGAGTTACAGAGTCAAGGCCCTGCTACTGCAAATGCACGCTCACCTCTACGCTTAAGTCTAATGCGAGGGACTACCAACAAAGACTGATCAAGAGATCTTAGGCTTTGGGATGGAGTGTAAGGATGGACAAGTTCAGAGAGATAGACCGGGGATAAGTTATGTAGAGATTTAAAAACGAGGAGTAAAATTTTAAAATCTATTCTCTGTCGAATTGGGAGCTAGTGTAAAGATATGAGGATCGGAGAGATATGGTCATATTTCTGACATTTATGGATGAGTCTGGCCGCTGCATTTTGGACTAATTGAAGACGGGCGATTTGGACACTTGATATACCCAGGGCCGTTTGAAGGAATTTGGGGGCCACAAGCAAAATGGACATGGAGGCCCCCCAACCCCCCACCCTGCACGCAAAACCTACAGGAACCACAGCATAGTTTTAAAGTTTAAGTTCACCCACACTTTATATAAATAATAAAAGGTTTACATAAACTGTGCATAAAAAATGTTTAAAGTGCAAATACTTGGGTATAATTAAATGTTTACTAATTATAAGTAGTGCTGAAAATTAACAGTTTATTATAACACACATTATATCTATCATGTAATATATTACGTATTGGGTAATGATTAAAAAAAATTGTAAACCTTTAAGAAACCAGTTTTAAAACATCTATAAACATTACATAGATAGTCCTATCTAGATATTCCTACCAGATATTCCTATCTGGTCCACTATGTTAAGGGTAACTAATGCTTAAAAACATCCCAAGCTAATGTTTGATGCACGGAATTTACTGTGTGGTTTTCCTAACCCCCATTTGGTAAATAGATAATCACGGTGGAATAGTTAGTATAGCATGCTAACATTATGCCAATTTCATCAAAACCTATTACAAAGCTATAGCAATGTCATGTCATTAAATACGATAAACAGTGATTCTGGAACAGGGCTGCGTCTTCCCTATCCCGTAAAAACATATTACAGTAGTATGTAACCATCCGTTCGAAAAAAGTTGCACTAACTGTTCGTTACAAGCAGCATTTGCCCTCAGGCAGGTTACAGGTAACATTAGCTAACAAACATATTTTTGCTAGCCTACCGGCTGCAAAATTACACGAAGACGAGTAGAGCTATTTTATCCAGTGTAATTTATCACTCAGCACACTTGTTTTTTCTTATCCTCCTCTTCCTTTCTCTTCTTCCTTTTCTGGCTTCCTGAATTATAATTTCACTTCATGATGACTGCCGAGTGCCTGCCGAGAAGGTTTTGTATTTTGCCGGCAGCTGAGATTACGAGAGGGGCCCCTTGAGTGGGATCCCGATAACAGTGTCATTGCACTTTACTGCATTGACTATCAAAGGGGCGCTCACACAGTTTGTCGTTGCATTTTATCCAGTCGTCGTCTTGGGGCCCCAGGCCAGCTTGGGGCCCCAAGCAATTGCTTGGTTTGCTTGCCTTGTCGCGACGGGCCTGGATATACCGCAATATAAAGAATTGCAGTAATCTAGCATGAACAGCCATCTCTAGAGTTTTTGGAGTGAGAAAGCCTCTAATTTTAGACAGTATTCGAAGTTGGTAAAAACTAGAGCTGATAACAGATGAAATGTGTTTATCAAATTTTAGAGACTGGTCAACAAGAACACCCACGTTCCGCACTCCTGTGGATTTAAAAGCTGATAAGCTCTCTAGCTCAGGGTTTAGGTGCTGAGAATTTTCATATCACCTCAGTCTTCTCTTCGTTTAAAAAGAAAAAAATTTCGGCTAACCACGCTTTGACCTCTTCTAAGCATAGCAGAAGAGAGTTTAGCGCTGCACGGCTGTTTCTCTTAATAGGGATGTAAATTTGGGTGTCGTCCACATAAAAATGAAAAGGAACACCATGTTTCCTCAGGATGGTGCCCAGAGTTAGCATGTAGAGAGAAAATAAGTTAATAAGAGTATAGGTTCTGACAACTAACAACAACAGCAAAATATAAACTATATAGAGTATAGAGGCAGTGTACTGAATCAGTCAGTCCTCAATAGCTCCAGTCCAACAGAGGCAGGTTTTTATTTTATTTTTTAAATATTTATCTGATACTGATAGTTTGGAAAAATGCCTAATAGTCGCAGATAATATTGGCCCGCCGACAGTGTTGGGGGTAACGAGTTACAAAGTAACAGATTACAGTAACGATATTACTTTTTTGGGTAACGAAGTAAAGTAATGCATTACATTAAAAATATTGGTAACTACACTACTTTACTAGACTATAGGAACACGCTTTCCTGCGTTACCCAAGCGGTGTTTGCCTGTGTGTAAAGTTCTGATCTGTTTAAGTGGTGCGTGCATGCTTTCTGCCTGTGTGTGTGCTTGCCTGGGCACTGTTGCCATAGAGATCGACTTGAGTGACATAGCTGCTGGTGCGAAGGAGGGAATATATACGGTCTGTGAGATGGAGACGAAGACAGGTGATTTCGGCCAGTGGCGATGTTCATATTACTTTCAGTTTATTGCTCGAAAGGACAAAAATATTCGTGTGCAACCTGTCTAAGTATTTGTCAGCCCAGCATGGCAATACAAAATTTGTAAAGATCCTGCTTGCCGGTCTATGATGAGTGGATAGGGTTCATTGTAGAAGACATGCTTCCCCTTCCCCTGTCGAACATTGAGTTGCCCAGGTTTAGAAAAAGACTA
>JACXGM010008359.1:6141-29162 GCA_016801145.1 Umbra pygmaea
GGTCACACTATCAGTGCCTGGTCACACTATCAGTGCCTGGTCACACTATCAGTGCCGGGTCACACTATCAGTGCCGGGTCACACTATCAGTGCCGGGTCACACTATCAGTGCCGGGTCACACTATCAGTGCCGGGTCACACTATCAGTGCCGGGTCACACTATCAGTGCCGGGTCACACTATCAGTGCCGGGTCACACTATCAGTGCCGGGTCACACTATCAGTGCCGGGTCACACTATCAGTGCCGAGTTGCCATGCTAGCTTTCTGTATCACATCGCAAATATTACAACGAGTGTTGTCTCTGGCTGTATCAATTTTAGAAAAGTGTAGCCACACTTCTTACTGCTTTTGGCTCCAATATCATCCAACTGCAGCCACAAATGGGCGTTCTCATGCTTTTGGGGGTTCCCGTATTCGTAAACTGGAATGCCCCGGAACACATTCCACAGCGGTCGAATTATTTATATTACAACCATGATTACAACATCCACGGTGAAGGTTAGGCATGAGGTTACTAACCAACGCAGTCTCACGGCAATATATTGTAATTTGTCACACAATTTTAATCTGTTGATTTGTGTACACGGACACAATTTTCTCTTTTTTTTCCTGTGTTTTTTAGCACATTTCCTTTTCGTGTCTCTCAGCACATTTCAAAATGAATGTATTTAAATTGGAAGCATCATGACGTAGCATTTCAGTAAAACGTGTTCTTCTAATATACCGTATATACCCGAATATAAGACGACCCTGAATATAAGACGACCCCCCCATTTTCCAGATTTATTTTTGGGGACAAAAAAGATTTTTTGGGAAAAAATCTGTTTTTCAACAGAAAATAATTTTATTTGAAAATTCTAGTGATAATTAATTGAAAAAAACAACAACATTTTAACACCATTCATTAAATGTGCTATAATGTAATACATGTACTGTAATAAATCCAAAAATGATCAGATATTAAGGAAACATGTTAAGCTGAAATACTATATTTTCTGAAAACAATGCTAATGTCAGTATTTTTTCTTTTGGAAAAGTACGTTCCGACACAGAATTTATGTTTATGTTTTTGCCTGTATGTTGTTATCAACTGCCCATTTTGACAGCACGAACGGATTGCCAGGCATACCTGTAAAAACGCAAACCCAGCGCGCTACAGCCATGGAAGCAGCAAACAGACGAACGAGATCATAGAGATTCTAGACAACCTAAAAAAACTACGCATGTTTCTAAACGGTTCCATGACCATAGACGTAGTAAAACACCGTTCGCTTGTCATGATTGCGCTGATCTTGTTCGTCACATTAGTTTTGATTCTGGTAGTACCCATTTTTTAACGCTGGCTGTCCGTTTTACATATAGCACATTTAAATATTTGGATTCATTTGTCACAAAATAAAGTGCACTCTGTCAAAGAGTTCAGAAATGAATGATATAACTGTTTCGAACGTGTTGGTTTATTTGACCAACGTTTGAAGCGCTTTTCTCAAGATGATCTCTTGATCTCTCCATGGCGGCAATTTATTGTTTATTTAATTTTTAACACTCTCATTAATTAGCCTATTGTGTTGGCGCCCTCTGCTGTTTGCCCCTGCTTTCTCCGTTTTCCCCGTGATTTTGTCTATATCGCGAATATAAGACGACCCCCAATTTTTCAGCCTATTTTTAGGACAAAAACCTCGTCTTATATTCGGGTATACACGGTATTTTAGATGGGTTTAACAGCAAGGTTTAATTCAGAGTGGTTAGGGTAAGGGCTTGAGTAAGGCTTAAGACTAATTTAATGACTGAAAGTAAAAATCGTATTTTAGATGGGCTTAATAACAAGGTTTCAGAGTGGATAAAGTTATTGTAAGGGTATTGTAAGGCTTATGGTTAATGTAAAGATACGAAGTAAAAAATTGCCTGTCTGCATCACGCTGCAATGGAGAACAAAACGCAATTGACAAGCTGCAGATGTGAGGTAATCTCGCGAAAGATTCGCTCTCAGGTACCGAAACGTGGCACCGATTGATTTTACATGAACCAATACTCGGTAATATCGACGTGATTTGGTCGGTACCGGTAAAAGTACAGGGGTCGGTACCCATCCCTACTGGTCACATTATCAGTGCCTAGTCACACTATAGCCGCTTTCCGACCGCAGGGATTTTTGCAGTTCCTAGAACATAACGTTCCTATAACCCTTTTTTTCTTGTGTTCCGATAGAAGAAATTGCGGGATTATTTAGTTCCTCGCACCGCCGTTCCTATAACCTTTTTAGCTCCTACTCCAGAGCAGGGTCTTTCCCTTTTCCCTTTTCCTAGGTCTACGTTGATTGGTCCAATTGGCCGATTGCTTCGTTTGTCTGTTGCGTATAATACTACATATTATGCTGGAGCCTTCGTCTTTTGTGTTTCTGTGTTAAGTAGCTACTCAATTTCTTTACTCCAGCCTAGTTTTTAAACGCTGCGGTTCGAACTCCGTAGGACATTATCAGCACAACATTATTTAAAAAAAAATGTATTGGATGTCGTTTTCAGCCTCGTAATCTGAACGAACAGCAAGCCGCTGAAGGAACCAGGACAACAACCAGATCATCCGCATAGACATAAGATGATTTACACACTTATCTCCAATCATACACCCAGTGTTACAAACATTAAACTGAAATGTTGTTGTATGTGGCGCTATGCCAAAGTCTAGTGACGACGCTATAAAAGCCTGTTACGGTGCTTGCGTCACTCTCTTACCCCTCCTACCAGTTCCTATGGCCACTTGACCAGTGCGAATGCAAATAGCAAAACTGGTTTTGGGGGAGAGTAGTTAGTAGAACTGTTTAGAAGTGCACTGTTCCTATAACAACGTTCCTGTAACTACTTGGTCGAAAAGCGGCTTATCAGTGCCTGGTCACACTATCACTGCCTGGTCACACTATCACTGCCTGGTCACACTATCACTGCCTGGTCACACTTGCGCCTGGAGGACTGCCTTGGCCATAGTCAATGGCTTGATTGTATCAGGTGTGCCAGTTAAGTCAAAACAAACATTTGACACTTCAGAAGTAGCCTTAAAGACATAATATAAATATATAAAATAGCATTCAAAGAATAAACAAAATCAATATTCCAGTTGCAAACTCTGACCTTGTGCTTCATAGTAACAGAGTCCCAGGACATGTCGATGCTCTTGATGGGGCCGAACGGGGCGAAGGCCTGCCGGACAGTGTCCTCTCCTAGCTCATAGTAAATAGAGCCCACGTACACTCTGCACATTATGGCTAACGCACGCTGTCTCTGAGCCGCTACCTACAAAAGGACAGAACTGTGCTTGAACATAGCACTGACTTGCTGTCCCTCTGCAATGACAAAGACAAATACTGACCAAACACACCCAAGAAATTACGCGTGTATCTCAATTTTGTTTTTACATTGATATCCCTGAATTTATGTGAACATAAAAACAGAACATACATTACAATTTTGTTTACATGGTGTCAAACAGAATCTCAATTTTAATGCTTGGTTTAACAAAATACATACAACTTATTGTAAAACAAACGTAATAATGACACTATATAAAACTTACCGATTGTAATGGTGAAAGGGGATCCCCGAAGCCCATTGAAAGCGATGCCATCTGCAAGAAAAAGCAATCAATTAACTCCGACCTGTGGGCTGCTATGCTGCTTAATAAGAAGAACAATCTTTCAAAATTTGAAAAGCAACACTGAAGGTAACACAAGCCACTCTGGATAAAAAACCTGCTTATACATTCCTCGCATTAGTTCCTCTACACTAGCCTGGCAAGCGAGACCCACATCAAGATGTTGGGTCTGGGAACTCACCATTGGCAGTGCTCAATCAGAGGGGCGGGATAAACGGTTATTTTTCAAATTCCCTATGCACGCAATAGGAAAGCGCTACAACCAACCAGAGCAACGAAGTGTCCGGTCAGCAAAACTCCGAACACATCTTCCTTTTGTAAGAATGACTTCAGTGCCGTTCTTTTTTTATTTTCTCAAAGAAAAGATTAACTCTTCTACCAAAATCGTGGCCAAAGCAGATTTGAAAGATCGCTGTTCACCAGCAGCAGCAACCATTTTTGTTTTCCCGTAATTACGTTTAGCCCAACCACCGACTCTATACACGATGTGATTGGCCTGACCAGAATGTTTTTTTCCAGCTCGCAAGTCAACAGAGATTTGGTAGACTGACCCTAGATGCAAATTATATTTGCTGCTGCTAGGGTGCATCTAGATTTCTAGGCTACCTCTAAACTTGATTGAACACCCAATAAAAAACTAAAATGTGTGCAAAGAAAAAAGAAATCTCTCTAAAAGTTTTAAAACATGGTAAGATACTGGCCGCAATAGATGTCCCTTAGAAATAAGGGAACACGCAATCGTCACAGTAGAACACCATGTCAATTAAACTTCAGGGATCTCAATCTGTCCAGTTAGGAAGCATAAACAATTGTGAAATGATACTGCAGCTTGTGGGGTGTTCCCGGTGTGTACCTATCAAAAATGTGTGTGTCTATATAAAAAATTGGAGCCACACAATGCAAAAATTGGCCAAAAAGTCTTTCAAGAAAATCATCTCCTTAAAGAAAATGAGTGTTCTACTGTGAAAGGGTTCAGATCATCTCTATACATTGTAAGATAAAGGCTTGGTGAGCTATAGGCTGTTGCCCCAGAGAGGTGGGTGCCCTGGCACAATGGCTTTACTTACCTGTAAGTTGGTGAGCTGCTGTTGTTGATGGGCGAGGGTTTGTTTGACCAGCACACTCTTAATGCTCTGCTCCATCGCATACTTCTTTGCCTATAAAAAAAGATAACATGATCCACTTTGTGCTTCTTTCATAATAAAAAAAGGAGCAGCGCACATATGCTGTTTGTCCTGAAATATCTCAACTATTATTCATGGCTGAGATGACTGAAATGTCAACACATGTTTAACTTAAATGGTAATATGCTAAAATCAATAAATGTCATATTTAATTCAGTGATTGACATGCCTGACATGTGAATGGATGGTTTAGTTTAATGTTGAAATGCTAAGATGAACTAGGTTAATATTCAGTGAATAACAATACGTCCTTTTGCGGTAATATTCCAGATATTTCTGTTAAACGACCAGTGCCCTATGATTTCCTCATTGTGGAGAACGGGGACAGAATTGCGGAATCCAGACATTAACGCGGAATCCCATCTTTAACTCAGAATTTAACAACATTTTAAAAATCCTAATCCTAAAATTATAATATATTCACGTAAAGTTAATAATTACCAGCGCATATCGCGTACTTTGAAAGTGTAAGTGAACCTGTGAGTGCAGTGCCCTGGTGCGGTGTCTGTGTGTACAGTATGTGTGTCAAGGACGTGCCTCTACTCTAGTGCGAAATGCTTGAAACAACGCTACTTCCTTCTAAATTCCCTTAACAGAATATGTTTTGTGACAGTTTGTGTAACATTATTTTAGTGAAAAATGCAAAAGCTAGCTTGCTCGGATAGAGGGAAATGTGCAAAAAATATGAGATTGTATATGCAGTGTGTTTGTCTATCGAACTTGGCCAGCATGTCATTCCTTTCTAATAGGCTTGATAGCTAGCCTAAACAGCTACAAACATCGGTATTTAGTCCATTCTTAATCTCCCAGACAATGCTGTTTTTCTCAGTTTCACTCACTAATCCAAAGGCATATGACTATGTTTAGGCTACTATTTAAAATGGGAACAATAACAAATATCTATACTTTGTCTATGTATCTAAATTGCTTGATTTGTCTGGCTCTTCAGGAAGCACTCTCAGGGAGAGCAGGGTAAAGCTAGCACAACTGCTACAAAGATTATGGCTTTGTCCACCCGATTACACTTTACACAATTTGTAAAATAACACACACATACATATACATATATACATAATACAGGGGTTAAAGCAAAAAAATCCTGAGCCTGAACTTTTTTTGGGGGGGTGGAGAGAAACTGCACAGATGGACTAATCTTTAAAATCTGCTATGTCTTAGATTTTGATCAGCCAATTTAAATACAGAAAAGTAAATGTTCCTACATATTTAGAAAAACATAATTTATATTGCAGGTGAAGAATGTATAGTATTTATTACAAATGTCAATAGTTTGTCTCCTTCCCTAATTAGCTAAAATGAGAACGCGTTTGAGAGAGCGAATGCAATATCCGCATTGTGTTCGCATGCACTAAGCCTTGCAGACGTTTTGTGTAAGATAAGAATGTCTGATTTAAGTGACTTTCTCCAAACAGGGATAATGACGTAATCATATAAATATTTTGTTGAGGTATTTGATTATTATATTATAATCGGTACACAGCTGTAGCTACTATCATTGTAATCTATTGAACAAAATATAGACTACATCGTATTTCCTTTAAGTTATATTTCTTAACGTTTGTAGTCTATGTCAGAACTTCCACTATTTAGTTCACCCAGAAGTGTTGCAAACCAACATTTGTCTTTTATTCCCGAAGGTTTATTATTAATTCATGCTACGCTACAGCAGTGACTAGCCTAATAACTTGCAACCTTCGTTCGGTCCTGTACATAAATGTGCGCATTTCCTTGAGGATTTTAATATAATGCACCTATAGTTTTACAATTATTAGGCTACATGAAAATAGCAATGAGAAAAGAAATTTCGTATTTCGCCATTTGAACTCTACTGGAGAATTGCTATGAGGAAAATAGAGTTGATTCTACAGTGTTTTTCAATAATCGGTACGCATGTCTTTGGAATGATAAAGCATTATCCCATTTAAATCACTTTTCTTTTTTAAATTAGCAATAAATACAGTTGTACAGCTTTATAAGCTGGTCTCTGAAAGAGGAAGTAGACCATCGTTAGCATCAATATGAAATATATGCATAGTGCTGGAATACATTTCCATTAAAACATTTACATGAATCAAATTTACCAGTTCTCTCGTTCCAATCGTTACATGTTTGAGCAATACAACTGTTTCCTATCTAGCTATACTGCGTTATACAGTAGGCTACCATTCCCTCTCTGGCACTTTAAGAAAACAACTAGGGCCATCTATGGCTAAATCTGTAAAGTGTTGCGCAGCATAACACTTAAATGTGGAGGAAGTATCGGCTTGGAGTATCGGCCCTTTTTCACAAGTACAAGTACTTATGCCCAGTGCTGGCCCATCTCTAATCCCCCAGGCTTCATGAATTTGCTTTCACCGACAACGCTAATGTGACGTATGGAACTCAATCACACTGAGTTGCCAGGACCCGCCCTGCTCTACTTCCGATAGGCTTGTAACTTTACAGCTGCATTCCTCTCATATGATTGGTAGGTAATATCAATTGACTCGAAAATATTAAACCGCAAGTTCCCAAATGTACAGCAGAGATTTCTATATTTTAGGTTCAGTTGTGGGGTTCTGAATGCAGATGGGTGAAAAAACTAGATGAGCAAATCACTTCTGCCTGGCTAGTGGCTCCCAACCATGGGACCTAGGACCCCTGGTTGTACAGTAACCAACATTTTTAGGAACCACTGGCGCAGGGTGTTTGTCTGGAAGTTTGAAATAAAAAATGGAATCACAGAATTAGTTTTAAAAAAATTATAGGGACCTAGACAATAAAATATCTGCCAGCATTGAATGTTACGGTTAAAGAATGACATGCTTTTTGAAACGTCCCTGTTTCAACAGGCATTACCTTTTGTAGTGCCTCCTGCTGCTCTGGGGTGAGAGGCGGCAGGCCGAGCTTCGAGGCAGAGCTCTGTCCATTCTCCATTATCAGAGCCTCACCTGCCTGTGGAGAACAGTAAGGGTTCATTAGCACGTACAAAACACACAATGCATCCCAACACGTAGGCCTTTTCACCTTGCATTTTCTGAGTGAAGACAAATACACTGTTAATAGCAACATCTTCCAATCCAGCCTTTTAAGTTTGTGTGCAAATAAATAAATAAAAATCAGAGCCTTGCTGATGTCGAAGCCTTATTGAGACATGGTGGCCATCCACCAACCCACCAACCATCTACTACTCCATCCATCTGGATCATCAGGGGTGACTGCACTCATCAGTAAACAAGACTGTTTGAAACCGTTTCTGCTTGTGAGCACAGGTTAGGGGTGGCCGAATAGTAGGTTTATGCACAACTGCAAGCCTCTGGAGGATCCTACACCTTTAGGTTTGCGGGACTCCAAAGGCACCAGCGGCTTCAAATACCGGTTTGCTGCTTTGTAATGGCATTTTAGCAGGTGCTCTCTTAACCCGATGAATTTCTCTGGCAGTAACCTTCCTTATTATGCCTTTATCTGCACAAACCCGTCTGTGCTCTGAATCAGCCACAAATATCTTCACAGTACAATGAACATGCTTAAGTTTTCGTGAATTATCTAATATTTTCATACCTCGTTCAAGCCATTGCACTATCTGACGCTATTCCAGAGTAGAGAGATCCTTTTTCTTTCCCATATTGCTTGATACCTGTGGCCTGCTTAACCCTTTAATGTCCTTGCTGCAAAAAACTCATTGTGTGCTCTACCAAACGGTTAAGTTGAACAATAAAGAATTAATAATGTGTAACATACATCCGAAGGTAGTTTTCCTTTAATTGGGCTCACCTGGCAAACAAATTACCACAGGTGTTTGACACTTAATTCCAATTAGCATAATAATTTGGAAAGCGGTGTAAAACAGTGATATCGGATCGGTACTCAAAGTTCAGTACTCTGATCGGTATCGCAATGAAAATGTGCAGTTGGTACATCCCTAATGAGCAGTGCAAAAAGAAAATCGGTCGACTCCGCAACATTTGGTTGGCCATGTGAGCGCCCTTCACCATCCTGTTTCTGTCCAAGGTGACGCAGAGCTGCCAACAACACAGGGTCAATGGGAATTGGATAAGACCAATTGTGAGACGAGAGGGGGATAAACAACAAAAACATTGATCCATCCTACCTTCTTGGTACACTTTGGGCCCCTTTATAGCAATTGAGCACTGTTTAACTTTCAAAGCCTAGGCTACCTGAGTACTGTTGCTAACCATGTCAATCCCTTTATGACCAGATTGTACCAATCTTCTAATGGCTACTTCTAGCAGGCTAACAAACCAGGTCACAAAGCTCACATTCTCAAACTAGTTTCTTGAACATTACAGTTGTTCCAATTCCGATACCAGTATCAAAAATGACTCAAGATACTGCCGCAAATGCTGGCATCGGTATTGGCGAGTACTGGAGTCCAGGCACTGATCCGATACCACGTAATTTATTAGAAATAGGAATCTATTTACTGGTTAGCTCTGTTAGCTCTGACACAGTTCTTCTTCACCGCCCTTAAAACAGTTGCGCTGTGCTGCCATCGGCAGGGGCGAAGAAGAATTGATCACCTGAAGAATTGATCACCCGAAGACTCGCTAAAAGAAACTAACATTAGCGCATCATGTCCGCGGTTTGGCAGTACTTTGGATGTACCCACCAGTAAGAATGCGACATGCAACATACGCAAACAATTTCGAGGGGTGGCACGAGTGTTGCAAATTTAAACACCAGCAACTTAAACATTTTAAGACGCGTCACGCTAAAGAGCATGACGAAATTACCAAAGCTAAGGGGGAAAAAAAGGGCAAACTGCAGCAGCAAACTCTGGAAATTGCCTTCAAACTACGAAATAAATTTCCCAAAAGACAGGCAAAAAGCAACAAATTTAACCGACAAAATTTTGGAGTTCATTGTCCAGGATGACCAACCCCTGTCTGTCATCAGAAATGTGGGATTTTGCCATTTAATGGAGCCTTTGGAGAGCCAAGGTACTGTTTGCCAGGTTGTAGAAGACCCAGTTAAAAACATATCTATTTAACATGCATTTTGTATAATGTAACTACATGTAACCATGTGACTGTAATTTATGTCTGAGTGTCTAAATGTATTGTAATGCGCACAATGTAAAGCGACCTTGATTAATGGAAAGTTTTATACATAAAACTTCTTTTAAATATATATTTTAGAAACTGCACTACCAAAAATATAAGAGACAGTTAAGGAACACATTTCATATATGCTGAAAGACGAGCATGCAGTTAGGCTTTACCACGGACATTTGGAGCTCCGTGTGCCCCATGTATTTGCTAAGTTTTACGTCACACTGGGTGGACAGAGTCAAAATTTACCCCTCGAAATGCGGTGCTTACCACAATGCTAATCATATCACAGTCATGCAGGCATGGTATGATCTCTTTCTTTTTTTAACACACTGGTATCGGTACTCTGTATCGGCCGATACCCACAGCAGGAGTATCGGAATCGGTATCTGTAGGGAAAAAATTGTATCGGAACATCTATTGGACATGACAATGAAATCATTGTACTCAAACGGCCTCCCCAGTCACCAAATCTCAATTCCTTCATACACCTTTGGGATGTGGTAGAATGGGAGATTTGCATCATGGACTTGCAGCCAACAAATCTGCAGCAACTGTATGATTCAGTAATGTCAATATGGACCAACATTTTTGAGAAATGTTTCCAGCACCTTGTTGAATTTATGCCATGTAGAATTAAGGCAATTCTAAAGGCAAAACTGGGTCCAACCCAGTACTATAAAGGTGTACCTATTGAAGTGGCCAGTGAGTGTATACGGACCTAATTGAGAATATTGAAAACTTTGGAGTTGGTAAAATGGCCATGATATGAAATACAAACGTCAACCCTACTCTTGTTGTAAAAATATATGGGATCTTAGGTGATCACATGAGGACATCAGTTTAGCTGTCAACACTATGCTTTTACTTTTGTATCTAAAACGTTCTCATTTTTAACAACAAACTGGGATTAATTCACAGTGGTGTGATGCAGGGTACTGGACAACAGGTATTACATTTCAAGTCGCTTGGTCATTTTCAATGATACACTCAACACCTCAAATGATTGCATGAGTAAGATTAACACTATGGCTA
This sequence comes from Umbra pygmaea, assembly GCA_016801145.1. Taxonomy (NCBI): domain Eukaryota; kingdom Metazoa; phylum Chordata; class Actinopteri; order Esociformes; family Umbridae; genus Umbra; species Umbra pygmaea. Next base: position 17,076 of record JACXGM010008359.1, read on the forward strand.
CACAGACACAAAAGTTATTATAACTTTCAGTACCAACAGCAGCCATTTCACACAGTTTAAAAGACTCATAGCATTACTTGGGATCTGTTTTAGAACGTAATAATAATAATAATAATAATAATAAATACAAAATGCACATTGTATGAATACTTTGTCTACGGCCAACAAAAATAAATAAAATGTAGGTATTTTAATATCACAGGAAAAACACAACAAGCTAGCCAAATAGGAGAATATTTAGATTTATAGTATAAATTGGATTTGCACGTGCTCAACATCTTTGAAGGTCCTTCACATTAAAAGTTTTGAAAACTGGGCTCTGGGTGATGAGATCTTAAAAGTGGGCTAATAATAGCGAACATACTAAATAACGTGTTTTTATTTAAGTAGTTAGAAAATAGGTCTGACAAGCTGTCGCCTCAAATGGCTACAGGACAAACTACAAATATCCATCCGACATGATTAGGTAGCTAGGATCACTAGCGCCTAGCCAGTTCCGCGATGAGACACTACTGTGTTAGCTATAACACTAGCTACTCTGCAAAGGTTGCTAACTAATAACAAATATGCGAGTCGGTTAAAAAAGCTAGCTCGTAACTAGGCAACGTGAATACAACTATTTAAAACATACTATTTGCAATGAGGTTAGCAATCGAACTACCTACTCTATTTATGTCACTTGATAACTTGCGTTAGTAGCTAGCATTAGGCTAGGTTTTGAACTAGCTAGCTAACAACACTTAGCTACTAGCGTTATAGCCATCTGAATTAAATAGAACGGCTAACATGGGTACAGGAAACATTGTACTACTATACGCACTCTATAATCAGCTGTGCAAATCAGGTAAGTAATCCAGTTTGACTACTGATAGGGGCAAAACAAGTATTGTATTTATTTACCGCAGAGACTGCCACCGCCATGAAGAACACCTTTCAGCACAGGTCGACGTAACGCCAAAAGAGAATTTATTTTTCTGGGATTTTTTTCTGTGGCTAGCATCTACCTCCAACCGTGCATTGACGCCACCTAGTGACCCGGAGGGAGCTGCACTCATTTTAATGTAGTATGTCATTCCAGTTTTCGGGAGTTCAAATCCAGACAGATTCTTTGTCTGAATCCAAATATGCATGCTACATATTAAAATTATGTGGTGGTAAAGTATGTACTATTAATTATATAGCAACGCGAGTATGCTAGCCATGGGACATACTAATCGTAGTCTGGTATACTGTATAGTATGCATACTATGCGTATTGAGATGGAGCTCTAGTGTGTGTTGTGTTCTCCATCGCAGCGCGATGCAGACAGGCGATTTTTCACTTTATATCATTCCAAACCCTTACCATAACCTTAACCGCTCTGAAACCTTACTGTTAAGCCCATCTAAAATATATTAAGAATACTTTCAGTCTTTACTAACTGCTACGTCATGATGCTTCCAATCAAAATATATTATTTTGTTAACGTGCTGAAGACAGGAAAAATATACGTCTCGCAATCGAAATTTATTCGCTTGGTAACGTGCTGAAGACAGGAAATTATCCTTCTCCCCCTACAGGATGTATCACAAATAACAGGGGCCTAAAACTGCCTTGGCCATAAAAATGTGTTTCCTGGGCCGTACAGGTCCTACTAAAAAAATTAGCATATTGTGATAAAGTTCATTATTTTCCATAATGTAATGATTTTGGCATACAGCTCATGAAAACCCAAAATTCCTATCTCAATGAATTAGCATATCATGAAAAGGATCTCTAAAGGAGCTATTAACCTAATCATCTGAATCAACTAATTAACTCTAAACACCTGCAAAAGATTCCTGAGGCTTTTAAATACTCCCAGCCTGTTTCATTACTCAAAACCGCAATCATGGGTAAGACTGCCGACCTGACTGCTGTCCAGAAGGACATCATTGACACCCTCAAGCAAGAGGGTAAGACACAGAAAGAAATTTCTGAACAAATAGGCTGTTCCCAGAGTGCTGTATCAAGGCACCTCAGTGGGAAGTCTGTGGGAAGGAAAAAGTGTGGCAAAAAACGCTGCACAACGACAAGCGGTGACCGGACCCTGAGGAGAAGGACCGATTCCAGACCTTGGATGACCTGCGGAAGCAGTGGACTGAGTCTGGAGTAGAAACATCCAGAGCCACCGTGCACAGGCGTGTGCAGGAAATGGGCTACAGGTGCCGCATTCCCCAGGTCAAGACACTTTTGAACCAGCAACATAGTTAGCTTCACCAATTGTAGCCCTGGCACCTGGAACTTTTGTTACAACTCTAGCCAGTGCATTTTTACTAAGCTGAAGCTTTATGATGGCTTTTTTGTTGCTATTTAGACTAAGTGAACAATAACACCAAGGGGGAACCACATTTTATTGGGGTCTAATTTAATTATTGGGAAGATTAATTTAGCTTAATTGTACAGACTAATACAATCTTTGTTGGTTATTACATAATACACCATATTATTACATTTGTATGAAAATAACAACTCTCACATTTTGTAATAATCACAGCATTATCTAATAATTTATTACAAAATCCATCTGCTTATCCGGGATCGGGTTGCGGGGGCAGCAGCTCCAGCAGGGGACCCCAAACATTCTTTCCCCGAGCAACATTAACCAGCTTTGACTGGGGGATCCCGAGGCGTTCCCAGGCCAGGTTGGAGATATAATCTCTGGGTCTTCCCCGAGGCCTCCTCCCAGCTGGACGTGCCTGGAACACCTCCCTAGGGAGGCGCCCAGGGGGCATCCTTCCCAGATGCCCAAACCACCTTAACTGGCTCCTTTCGACAGAAAGGAGCAGCGGCTCTACTCTGAGATCCTCACGGATGACTGAGCTTCTCACCCCATCTCTAAGGGAGATCCCCGCCACCCTCCTGAGGAAACCCATTTCGGCCGCTTGTACCCTTATTACAAAATGCGGGGGAAATTTATTACATATTGCGTTCAAGATCTTTATTAGAAAATTAGGCAGATCACTACAAAATGCAGTTTTATTACATAATGAAGTGAAAATGTATTACATTTTGTCAAGTTTACATATTGCAGTGTTCTAACAAAATGTGCTACAGGGATTGTTTAAGATAATTTAATAATGTTCTATGAAGAAATGTTTTAAGTAAATGTACATTTTTACATTTCAGACACTGTCAGAGTGATGTACAGTATAGTAGTGAGATTGTATATCCTCCATCCTACTGGTAGGATGGAACACCATTCTTCCAAAACATACTCCTCCATTTGGTGTTTCGATGATGGTGGTGTAAAACGCTGCCTAACACATCAGCCCAAAATCACACATGCGTTGGGTTGAGACCTGGCTCATATTCATTAAACCATTCACTAACACACTGTGGAAGAGCACATTGCCATCCTGGAATAGACAACTCTTGTCAGAATAGAAATGTTTCACCGTAAGATAATTTGAGGTGACTTTGCTCTACAAATCTAATATATGTTAGGACTAAGTATAATTTCATTTAAACAACTAGACGTTCAGATTAATATTGCCATGTTCAACATCTGAAAGAATTCTACATGTTACAATTTTCTGGAGCATATGAAGGGTTTTTCAAACCAACATGGAGCATCATTCCAGCGATTTTCGCCTAGAGATTGACAGAGAAAATAAATGATGTAAAACAGAATACATCTGCATCCATAAATAACCTACGGATATATAACATTATTTCAAATTATATTTGAAAGGGGATAAGGTCAAATTTGAAAACTCTTCTGTTGATGTCTAACTATTCATAAAGGTTAATTCAGCCAAGACTGCTCTAAAACCCCCAATGATGGGTCACAGCTTCTCTTTGAAGCTAGGAGAACAGTCTTTGTCCATTTCAGAAAACTTGTGAAACTCTACCCCTTGATAGTGTACCTCCAAAATAACTACAGTGGAGTTAAGATACTCCACACCCAACTCATCTCAACAATGTTAAAGCTACTAAGTAAAGGTCCTGAGTTATTAAATAGATATAGAACACAACATACCTCCCCAGTTCATCTCCAAGCAGTGCTCTCTTCCATTTGTGTTGTCATTTCCAGGAGGTCTTACTGCATTATCTGGATTCCCACCACTCCAGTACCTGAAGTCATATCTGGACCCATCACTCCACAGCCAAATACCTTCCTGTATGGTTCATGAATTGACAGACATAATTATTGCCTGAAACTTAACTAAGGTGTACAATAATAGGCTATATAATTATGTTATGTTGTATGTTATGCCCTTTTATCCGTCAACTTTACCTGGATAGCATCGTTAGCTCCAATCCAGGTGTCAGGGTAACCATAGCTATACATTTTAATTACATTCTGCAGGAATTGATACTGAGATATGCTGTGCACGGATGCAAGATTTCCTCCAAAAGCCAAGCAATGGCGCTAAAGTAAGAAAGTGACCGATTAAAAATGACAACGCCTGAATCTTGCAAACATAAAGAGCAACTACTCTAGTATCTTTCCAGTGATTATTTTAACATTACCTCTGCCTGAGCCCATCGAGCTGCAATGTTGACAAAGTGGTAGCATCGGGGTCCATGCTTATGCCAGCCAACAGGGCACTGTGCACTTTTCTCGGCTCCTGCGTCAAATCCCTCTGAAATGATGTGAAATGGTCAGAAACAATCCATATCCTTTGTAAGCTTGATAATTGGAATACCCGCTAGGAAAAAAGAAGCTAACTACAATTACCGTTACTTCCACACATTTCTTTTTTATTTTATCCAGTAATTAACAATACCATGCTTACCAAAAAGAAGGCTCTGTTCAAGAATATCCAGTTCTGCAAATGTCTCTATTAGACAAGTAAGAATTAGAGGGACACCAAGTTATTACTGAAGTCTCCATGACAATTAACTCACCAAAGGCTTGAAATTACATTCTCACCTTGTTCACCAAAGACTTCCTCATCATTATTGTCCACTACAACAGGTATATTAAATAGGGTATTAGAACACTATGTAGCTATATTTTACATTATATGATTGTACCCATTTTGTACCCATATTACCTAGGTAAGTTGACCATTTTTTGTTACCAAACATCACATAAACTTACCCAGAGAAGCAACCTCGTCCAAAGGAGTCTCCAGAACAGGGTCTGTGAGGAGAATACATGTTATTGAAAGGCAGCAGCATTGAGCCCTGAATTCCACTGCTGGTTTGCTTCTAAAGCTAAGCAGGGTCAGGCCTTGTTAGTCCCTAAATGGGAGACCAAATGCTGCTGGAATTGGTGTTGGAGGGCCAGTCGGGGGCACTGTTCCCTCTGGTCTAATGATAATTCCCAATGCCCCAGGGCAGTGAAGGGGACATCTGCTCTGCATAGAGTGCTGGCCTTAATACAATCATGGCTACCTAATCATCCCCAGCTTTCAATTGGCTCATTCAATCATTTCCCTCTGCCCACTGTTCTTACCTCCTGAAATTATTAAAAAAATTGAAATTGATGGATAGTCTGAATGTTATATTATCTTGTTAACATTCATTCAACAGGTAAGTTTCATTAATGGTCTGTATTTAAAAAACATTTCACAGAGCGCAAACACTCAATAATGTGGACTCAAAAAACATAGTGAATAGTAATTTTAGTGAATAGAGTTTACATTCTTACTGTCACAACTCCTCCCCCTGCACCCATCAGAAGATCTAGTTCCCCAGTCTTCTGAAGGCAGCGGAAGGACACAGACCAGAGCACTACAATCAAGAGCACACACCTGCACCACATAACCAATTACACACAACTTATATAGGATCACTCAACACTGATCACACTGTGGGTAATTGTTTATGTGCTGTTCCGATGCTTATTGATATTGTGGATTATATATTGTATTTGGTGGATCTAGGTTGCGTTTGGCAAGTAAATACTACACTTCTCCTGCTTCTGTCTCCTTGTAAGTACCTTACTTGGATATTCAAGCGAATGTTTTTAATAACAATAACAATAACAATGTGCAAAACAGAGAAAATGCTTTGCTCTGTGAGATTTTAAAGACAGCCAGTCTACTTTCTGATAAAGGATACAATGATGGGTACGGAACCTATCTCCAGAAATAAAACAAATGGCACATTTCCTCTGGACAAGGTCTACACATGGCTGAGTGTTAAATACTCCATATATTGAGCCTTTCCAAGTCCTTTATCCCTCACAGAACTCAAGGCTTTTATTTTGTAAAGATAGTCCCACTTCACAGAGTTCTAGAATGTAGGATAGCATTCCAAAAATATTTGAACTCTTCGGAAGGCAAACCATTGCCCTAATCCTCATTCGGTCCGTGATATTAATATATTGTTTCCATTGTTTTGTCCAGCTCTATTGAAATATTTCTGTCACATTACAATATTACTGGTAATAATATATTAATATATTACTTATGTTGCATTAAGAAGATGTCCGGGAGCTACAAACAAGTGAGTTTCTACAAAAATAATTTGAGATTTTAGGCGTTCGCCCTGTACCTAGATGTTAGCACAGTGTCCGTGCCACTGATAAGAGCACGTAGCTAATCAGGTATATCCATGAGCGCTCTCTGTATTGTTTGACCTGAATTGTCAATTAACTGTGTTCCCGGAGCATTCTGTATTAAACCACAAACAACCGCCATCTACCTGCCTGTTGGTCTCCTTCTTCTCCACACCTTACACAAAACTGACAGTTGCAAATGTTAACATGCACTTTCCTAGAATAGCAACATTTTCCACAGGAGTCCCTAGAACAAGGTCTGCAATAAATATCATGTTACAGATTTAAATTCTAATTTAGCAAGGAGGTTATTAAGGGCACATTTTTTAAATTATTATTATTATTATTATTATTATTATTATTATTATCTAGGTACATTAGCCTGTAACCAGTACACATGATAAATAATGTAATTTAGGATAGAAAATAGGTTATTAATGTTTAGAATTGAAAAAAACTTGAAAAACCAAAACACAGAAATACACACTTTTCTTCAAGGGAACTTTCCGCAACACTCTGGGCATTGCTTAATACCCTGCATCTTAACAATTGTTTACATCCTGAGGAGAGTCTAAGATCCAAACGTGTTCATACATGCTTGGTGGAGAGGGAATTTTTCAGCAATCAAACATGATTAAACATTCAGACGCCTGGCTAACCAAAAGGAGATGCTAAGTCACAACAAAACAAGATGACCCTGTCCAACATCTTTACATGCAATAAAAATGGTGAGGTGTATATTCTTAGGACTTTAGGTCTCTCTTACTTGCATTGACCAGAGTAAAGAAGGTGCAGAAAAGCAGTGAAATTTTCCAAATCCTCATGATTAAAATCTGTTGAGAAAAAAACAAAATTAAACACTTAAAAGATCTACTGCCTATTTACACCTATAGATCATTGTAGATTGTACCTGTTAGTGAGTTCTGGTATGAAATCTTGTAAGAGTGTGAAGGCTATGATCAGATGAAAACAGCTGGACACTTATATATGCTCAGCTAACAAGGAAGCAGCCATTTTGGATGAAATCAAAGTCTTATCAGATTTATTTGGGATTGCCCTAGATAAACTGGTGAGTTATTATTTCCTTGTTATGGCATGGTTTCTCTATATGATCTATGAATATATTTATCTGAAGAATGAGGTAATAAAACATGATCATTGATAGTCGTGTTGTTTGGGAAGATCTTCTCAGATGCAAATATAAATGTTTTAATGCTTTATTTTAAAGAAGTGAGGAAAGTGTCAGATTTTGTTTAAAGAAACTGTGTCGTGTTTTCAAGCATTTTTTGCATTTTGTAAACAGACGGGGGAAGATAAAGGAGTGGGTTTTATGTTCTACACCCCCTATTTCCTTATTTGACGACATATTTTCGTGGTTTCATGTGTGGTTACATGCACGTTAACATCGGAGGCCTACTTTAATTCACTCCCCTTGCAGCCAACCCTGGCTGATTCAGAGCACAGATGGGTTCGTGCAGATAAAGACATAATGAGGAAGGTTAATGCCAGACAAATTCATTGGATTAAGAGAGCAGCTGCTAAAATTTCATAACAAAGCAGCAAACAGGTATTTTTAAGCTGCTGGTGCCTCTGGAGTCCCATGAACCTCAAGGTGTAGGATCCACCGGATGCTTGCGGTTGTGTATAAACCTACTATTTACCTATTAAATTATACTGACTGTCATTTGCATCGACTATTTAGGAAAATCAGTGTAAAATATAATTTGCATAATAATTTGGAATGCGGTGTATGTTGTCTTGCACCATTGTGCTTTATCTTGGCTAGGTCACCCTTGGAATCTAGAATCTGTTCTCAATTGGCATACCTGGTTAAATAATATATAAATAAAAACAGTATTTGCAAGGAACTATAAACAAAATTGGTATAAAAGGATGCCTTTCTCCTGATCTCAGATAAAGGAAAGATGACTTGTAACTTAGATCAACAGGAAGCAAAAAACATATTTTTATTGTGGTTAATGTGCAATGCCCTTGAGAATATCTTTTGGACAAACAACTTATTTAACCGTGTTACACAAAGAGTAAGGGGACTGCAATTTAAAGCTTTAGATGACCCTCCAAACTTCTCAATTTCTTTTTAAAACATATAGTAATTGACAGAATTATTTAAATTGTGTAAAAGGTTATGAAATTGCACAGATGACAGAAAGATTTTAATCTTTGGAATCAAGTGAAAAGGAGACATAATTTACAGTCAGTCTAACCTCGCTAGACAAAGCCCATTATCAGCTGACCTACTGCAATGGGTGACTGGTTTAGCTAGGAGAATTTGAAGTGGGTGGGCGGTGTTCGGCCTCACACTCTGGTACACTAATTGGCAGTATATGCACCATTAAGTCGGTTGCAATCTGCCATAAATCATGGAAGAAGAACTGCTGCAACACAGGACAAATCAACAAACCATCACTGTAACGTCTCCCTCTACAGTGTCATTTTATTTCTGAACAAATACAGTTCTCTCTGTCAATCTAAAATGTAAATACACCTCAAACCTGAATAGTTAAGAATGTAAAAGTGAGGTCTTGGCTTTCTTTGGAGAATATATACAATATGTGTGCACAACTGTTTAGCAACTGTTAGGAAACTATTCGTTTGCAGAATAATTATGAAACTAAATGAAAAACTAAAAGTTTCCATCTCACTTGTTGACTTTCATTTGTTGAAGTGAGAATAATAAATAAACAACTCAAAATGTACAAATAAAAATGCCTGACATTTCAAAACAAATCAGTGACCAATATATCCACCCTTCTTTTCAATGACAGACATAAGCCTTCCAATCATGGATTCTGTCAGTTTCTTGATCTGTTGACAATCAACTTTTTGTGCAGCAGCAACCACAGCCTCCCAGACACTGTTCAGAGAGGTGTACTGTTTCCCTTCACTGTAAATTAACCATTTAAGAAGGAACCACAAGTTCTCAATAGTGTTTAGGTCAGGTGAGGAAGGGGGCCATGTCATTATTCATTAATCTTAAAGGCTTTTACTGGCTAGTCACACGGTGGAGTACTTGACAATGGAACATTGTCCTGCTTAAAAATCATGGTCTTCTTGAAAGATGCAGACTTTTTCTTGTACCACTGCTTGAAGAAAGTGTCTTCTAAAAACTGGTAGTAGGTTTGGGAGTTGAGTTTGAGACCATCATCAACCCGAAAAGTTCCAACTAGCTCACCTTTAAAAATATCAATAGACAGCACTGGAAAAAAAAGGTTTCTGTTAGCTTCAGGTTTGAGTCTTCTCAAATCTTTGGCAGTTAATTTGCATCTTATTTTGTCAACACGTTTTCTTGCGACCCTGTTGAATATTTGCCACAATACGTTTGATTGTTCTGTGATCACGCCCCAGTATCTTAGCAATTTCAAGAGTGCTGCATCCCTCTGAAATACTTTTTACAATTCAGTTAGATTTTGCCTGAGGAACGGAAGCTGCCTTATAACTATACACAACTTGATATAGGGTTTTGATCTCATTAGGCCACACCCTCCCTCATTACACAAATGCACATCACCTGATATGCTTTAATCCAATAAGCATTCCAGTTTATACAGCTTGGAGTTGGAACATATGCATAATAATGATGATATGGTCAAAATACTGACTTGCCTAATAACTGTGCACTCAGCGTCGATGCTTAGTTTGATCATTGCATTTTAACCCTTAAATCTATAAAACAACAATTAAGTGAATTCAACATCTTATATTCACCATATGAAGTTGACAATGAAAATGAACCTATATTCTCAGCTGTATTTCACTTCCAGTAATTTCTGGTTTAGATATAAGGTTTATGGAAAAAACAAGCTTAGGCTCATAAGTTAGTTTATTGATTTCGAGGGTACGGTTAAGTATAGGGAAGATAAATGGAATAATGGATTTCTAGGTGAAGATTAGGTGCCAAAAGAATAGAAAATAAAGAACATGCAATTTTTCATATCCTTGAGTGATGATGCTTAAAGATTATTTTAATATTGAAATCATACTGTACTTTAATGTAAAGTTTGATTTGAAGATTCAAATAAAGAGTTTCATATGTAGAAATATATTTACAGGTTCTGTACTCAGGCACATGCGGTTTTTATGAGTCCGAGGGTTGTGAAAAAATGCATATCAAAGGATCATGTTTTATAACTCTAAACAAAATCATTACCTTTGTACAGTATTTTGCACTTTGTTCAACAGCTTCAGGAAACTACTATATTTTTAGTTAGCGATTGTTTAAATGGAATGTTATTTCCTTGTGACCTTGAGAGGGAACTGAACCCTCATATAAATAAGACTTAGTAATTACAACCAAAGAAGGCCTAAACGCATTGTTCAAAAGAAATATACAAGTATTTGTTGTATTTGTGTTATTTGTTTATTTTATAATATTATTTTTAAATTATGGACTTCCAATGGTTTTTCCTAAGCAGAATGGTACCACTAAGGCAATTTGGATTATTTCTCTACTTCTGTGTGTTGCCTTTGCTCTGGACCATGCTGGTAAGTGTCACGTATTCCTGTAGTGTGAAGAAGGAATGAGACAAGCGCGAAGGAATGCAAAGAATCCAATAATAGATTTATTCACGAACTTTCGTGAGCCAAACAAACACAGCCTCGAGGGGCTAAATCAAAAGTTAAACTTCCATTAGAAAAAACGACACCACAAAGACAGGTCACAAGGAACATTGACCGACCAGGGCACGAAAGCAAACACACAAACTAAATACTGAAACAAATGAGGACTAACGCACAACACATGGGGGGATAACAAGCAATGACGTAACCAAACAGACATCACAAGGCAATGCATGAAACAAACACAAGAGGGAACCAAACCACAACACGTGAAGGAGCAAACTAGAGACACTAAAACACACAGGGCAGTAATCTAAACAAAGATATCAGAGGAAGATGTTCCCTTGTAATCGGGAGTAAAAAGGATACAATTAATGTGCACTTATGAAGTTGAAGCATTAATAATTAATTTATTTCCTTTTCTCCCGTTGCAATAGTCTGGGTTAAGAACGGAGAAATGCTTAATAAATGCCTATAGAGGATTTATAGAATAGACGTGGTTGATATTTCCTATCTAACCATCTGAACTCACAAATGATCATTTATCCGTGTGTAAACAGCTACGGAAAGAGATACTACAGCGACCCGGGAAACTAACGCATTGCCCGAGAGTCAGACAAAGGTGCAAGAGCTATCTAGCTTGAACTGTGTTCGTAATAACAGCTGAAAGATAGGAGCAGACCGCAACCAGATAACTTACATGAATTACTATCCCATTAATCCTCCACCGGAGAATGTTCTGGGAAATGATTTAGAATGTCTATGACAGAACTTAGTAAATGAATAATATTTAATTCCAATTAAAGCGCATCAAAGTACAACTCTTTAACCGGACACTGAATTACACAATTACACCAAGAAATTACATGTCGCTTACACTTCTAAATATGATCTATGATCTAAGCATGTCTTATGCGGTACAGTCTATCTAATACAACATTTATCCAACACATTTGCTATGGCCCACTCGGACGTGTCGCCAGGAGAGTCGTTAAAGAAATCTCATCAGTTTAACCTTAAACAAAGACTTATATTTC
>JACXGM010008360.1:0-29061 GCA_016801145.1 Umbra pygmaea
ATCACCGTGACAGATTCCCTACGAGATGATGTGTACCTGGCAAAAATGTCAATCACAGTGACAGATTCCCTACGAGATTGGGGTGTCCCAGAGGAAGCCCTCAAACTAATGGAGCTGCAAAAGGTGCATGTGGCAGCTGAGATGCAGAAGTCCAGTACTAATGAATTTATTTTCTGAGAATACCAAGTTCATTTACATAATATTTGATTTCCTTGTGATTTGTGAATGATATGTTTTCTACTTGTATTTCAGAGTGACCCCAATCCATCATGCTCCTGACAAAAAGCTTAAAGTGAGACATAAATAACATGGTTGTTTCCAGGCCTGGTTCAAATATCAATTTAAATGATCTTAATTACAGTATAAGCATTGTCTTCAATCTGTCTGTCTGTGTTTGATGGGCAAGGTTTGCACTTTAACAATTGGTTCTAGTGCGAATTCAAGGTTGATTTGTTTTTTTTTTGCATTTTGCCAACCATGATTCCTATACTGCTTCAGTATGCCTATAGTGTGTTCATTTAGAGTCAAGAATGGTCACAGCTGATTCCTTACAGATACATTGACATGCAAAGTGTCCAGGAGGAGCATCTGAATAAGGTATCAAGAGTGATGTAAATGGGTTGCAGACCTCAGTAAATTACTGCAAATCTGGAAAGAATGACAAAATGAAACTACATAGTAATTACTTTATGAAGACAAATTTGGAACCACAAAATGGAGGACCATAAAAAAGACTGTAGTTGTTTAAATGATGATTCTACATGGCTGACATTAAAACTGGTGATAATGTAATGACATTTCCAAGCCATTGTTTCATCTCATATCCAAAGTAATAAGATGGGTAAATATGGAGCTTACAGTAGAGTCTTGTAAGTTTGTAATCTATGTTGTTCTATTATTGATTTGTATTTCTTTCCCCTCATCGTGGTTTTACATTGCTTCACAGATCAACATAGATGTCATCCTGCTTATGAACAATTCAGCTTTGGCCAAATACATTCCCTCATATGGAGACAAAATTGCACTTTCCAATTATTGCAGGCACCAAAAGCCTTAAAGCGAAAATGGGGTCTCCTTGAAAAGCTCAGGGACAAAATGAAACTGAGAAAGGAAACCAGAGTGAAGAAGAGCCTCAAACTTCTAAACCCAATTCCAGACCAAGGTAAACTACACAGAGTTTTGAGATTGGATACACAAAGACAAAAGCAAAACTAAACAGGTTAGGGCAAAACAAGGAGGGGGCACAATAAAGGTTGTTATGGACATCAGTTGTGGATTTAATGACATCCTGGAAGAAGGAAATAGTTTTTTTTTCAAATGGTGTTTCAAGTAAGGGCCATGAATCAGACTTCACATTTGATTTATGGGACTTTAAACAAAACTCTTTTTCTGATGATGTCTCAATTGGCAAAATATATGAACCTATTAAACTACCCAAGCTGCGTTTACATTGCCACTCAGCCGAAGATGGCTCTACCACCGAGTCTGAACAGAAAGATGATGAATCTAGCTTTGAGGACCAGGATGAAATTATTGACGTTTCTGACAGCTAAGCCCTGTGTTGGAGTCCAGTTACTCAGCACAGGACCCGGAACAGGTCAGTTTGCACCCAGTTGCCACAGATCGCTCAATCTCTTCAAGTCACAGTCATTACAGTTGGTCTCAGAGAACCATATATTTTACCAAAGATGCTGCAGAATGATTCAGTTGTTCTTCCAGAGGTGATACTAGGAGACGACACATATCTCTGACCCTGAAATTACATTTGGCACACACATAGAGGCTGATTTTGATCAACAATGACACACTGATTTACTAGCCTGAAATATCTGACCATGCACCTCAAACAAAATTAATTACTATACACCATGCAAATTGCTTGAATGACATTTTCCGATACCAAAAAGTCTGACCAGAACACTGGCAGTAAGACATTTACTCCAAGATAATTCTGAGGAAGCTGGTAGTGGGTCAGGGGTTCTGAGAGATGTCTTCAGTGCATTTTGGTCAGAATTCTATGATTAATGTACACATGGGACAACGATAAAAGTACCCTTCATCCGACATGATTTTAAGTCAGACACTTGGAAAGCCATCGGCAGAATTTTATTGAGAGAATACCAAGACTGCCACTACATTCCTATCAAGCTTGCGCCCCCTTTAATTGAAGGGATGTTATTTGGAGCAGTGTACAGTGATCTGACAGAAGCCTTTCTTCAGTTTGTAAGCTGCCAAGAGCGAGAGACCCTCAGGCAAGCCTTAAAAGATTTCTCCTCTGTTGAACCTGATGACCTGTTGGAGGTCCTCGACAACTACGAGTGCAAAAGAATAGCATCAGCTGACACCATTACACTTATTCGGATAGACATTTCCCACAAACAACTTGTTCAATAGCCAATGTTTGTTGTTGATTGTTGGAGGGACATCACACAGATCTGTTATGAAGGCACCGGACAGACAGTTACGTAGAGTTAATGAATCCCAAGGGCAAGGCAAGAGAATATCCAGGGTACAGGCAGGGGTCGCATAACGATATGACACAGGCAAAGGTACACAAGGGCTAGACGTAATCGTTAACAGGAGCAGATATAATGGTCGAAATCCCAGCATGTCACAGGCCAAGGTACAGAAGGAATAGGCTCAATCAGAAAACACTTAGGCAGGGGCAGGGCGAAGTATTAGGATAATCAGGCAATCCAAAAAACGCTCAGTAATGCAGCTTACAAACTAACAATACCTCACAACCTGTATAGACAGTGTTTCGTTCTTAAATACGTATGGGGAAGGCACAGCTGATTAGAATTCCGGTGATTTGGAACAAACAGCAGTGCTGCGTTCAGGCGATTGCGGAACTGGTAGAATTGTGGCCGTAGAGCCCTCAGACCTCACAAGATCAGTCTGAATTATGAGAAGCTGACAAAGATGTATGCTGACCCACATCTAAGGTGTTAAGGCTTTTGAAGTTCCCAGCAGATGAGAGCAAAGCAAAAAGAGGGAGAACATCATCTCAGAAGTTATACCAGAAAACTGGATGAAGAAAAACTTGGGAAGTTTCTGAGATTCTGCACAGACAATCAAAACTATTTGATTGTCAGACACTGTCAAGGTTGAATTTACAGAAATTACAGATTTCACAAGACGGACAATTGAAAGGACATGTGGAATGTTCCTACAGCTAACTGACTGCTATGAAAACTTTCCTGACTTTCATGCTGAATTCAATGAAGTCCTTGAGAGCAACATCTGGGTGATGGACATTGTGTACACAATATGTGGCCCCTCAAATATGATTGTGGCCATGCTGTTGCCAAGCAAATTTTTCTGAAATGATTACACAAAACTGCTGCTACAGTATTCTTACTTTTTAAGCCTTTTAATGGTGCATTTTTCATCAGGTCTCCTGCATTCATGCAGTAACTAAGGACTCTACATTTTGTTTTACAAATGCCAGACTTTAGATTATGACTTTATACCACAAACCAATATTTATCTACAGTACTTCTGTCTCTGTATAAGGCCACTTCAAGTATAGTTTTTTACAAACTATTTTCTAATAGTAACAATAACTGCATATTTGTTTTTGTGTATTTACATTTTCAGTAAGCTTAAGCTTATTTCAATAAGTGATTTACCCTGGAAATCCAGAGTTCTCGCAAGAGCACATTTTGAATTTGCTCAGCAAGGCACAGAGTAATTCTGCTCATTAACTATGCCCTTGTAGCCGAGCTGCACCAATCACATCGGTGTATCTGATATAGGCGTGCCAGAGGCGTGTTAAACAGATGATGACACAACAGCGCTGCGACCTTGAAGTCATTAGTAAACATTGTAAGATGGCTATGGATTAACACCAGTTGTTTAAAATGACTTTGGCCACTACAATGAACAAGTTAGACTTGGCTTTTTGTCTAAAAGAGGAACAGAATCGTAGTGGTATCCAATTGTATACCTTGAGATTTTCAAATGCATGCTTGGTGCCGGCCCTCGAGTTCTGTGGTTACAGTTTCTATCCCCCCAAAAAATGGACTGAGGCTTGTTCATGATTTGATATTAAAAGTGTACCTGTTTCATTTACGTATGGTTTTTATAACTCTACATTGAGTTAAATGTATGAAGGCTATACTGTACAGCTCCTGGGTCCATCACACATGCTGCATGAAAGCTATACTGTACAGCTTTTTGAGGAAATAAATTATATATGAGCATGTTAAATACAGTTTAAACAATTTATAATGGTAAGATGATTCTGAGGCCTGATCTGCGTGTAGACAGGGGCTTTTCCTCTCTCTCTGGGAGTGAGATTTAAAGACACACAATGGCCTTGCAGAAGTCTCTGTGTGGATTGTAGCAGGGTTGCCAACTTTGGGAGTTTGGCTGGCGTGAGACTCGGTAAAATTTCAGTGCGCGTGCATGCGCGTGCTTGCTCGCGGAGAACACTTTTGTTAACCCTAATTTTAGAAATGTCAGTCCTTGTTTACTTAGTATAAACCGTGATTTATGCAAAAAAACAGCTAATAGAATGGAAATGTTTATTTTTTGATACTGAAAGCGTCAGAGTCACGCCAGATGCGTGAGAGTTGGCAACCCTGGCAGTGTGCTCCGACTCCCAACCATGTTCCGAATCTATAACAATCTGAACTTTTCACACGCAACTGACGTACAGGTGCATGGTTTTCAGCAAATCAACGATCAGAGAATCATGTAGTGAGAACATTTTAGGCAGATGTTACAGCTGTGGGACTACTCTCCTGTCATTAATACGCTGTGGTCTAGTCATCAACAGAATATTAACGGATTGAAAGGGAAGAAAATTTGATTTTGGTGTGACATTTCTTGCGTGTGCGTGAGAGTGTGAGATTGATGCTGAAAGCATGAGTGTCACGCCAGATACGTGAGAGTTGGCAACCATGTTGTAGAGATGGACATGGGGCGTAACTGAGTCACTGTTCAACAGTTGATCATGACAGAGAGGCATCAATGTCTGTTCTCTTGTTCTCTTATATTATAAACATCAGAATACGTTTATTTCTTATAACTGTATTATCTATTATATATTAGACTGCAATACCATCACAGATTTAATATGTGTAATGCCAATCAGACTAAAAGGACATGTTACTAACAGGACAGGAGACACAGATAAGGGTTACTGAGTGAATTTGGGAACAACAACTGGCCAAGGACATTTGGTAAAATAGGATTATGAAGTAATGGTTAAGGTGACCTGCTGATCTGCTCATGTGAGACAGTTACAGGTCTTGAGGGTGCTAGGTATGTCATCAATAACCCCAAGCATATATAAGCCAGTTTATACGGTTATTCAGGGCTCTATCCGAAACCATCTTTGTTGCCTCGTTTCCGAGATCTCCTCGTTCCGGGATGAAGAGTACTTTATTAACCTCTTAGGGCTCAGTATCCCGCCGGCGGGATATCCCCCCCCCAAAAAAACTGGAATAGAATCACAGTTCACAAGTCCAATATTTAGGTTATATATATATATATATATCTACAGAAAGTTTCTCTTTCTGTGTGTCTCCATTTTACAGTAGCTGTAACAAAAATAATAATTTCACCTTATAATGTGAGCTACGTGCCTTGTAAATATGCGCCTTAAATAAAATGGAATGTCGACTAGAAACATGGCTAACAACCTAATTTTTTAGGTTATATAAACATGTCTCATATGTCCTTGAAGCTTAGCATCATGGGGTTCTATCAAATATCACAGTTTTAGTCTAAGAAAAAGAAATTCAAAAGTTATGAGTGAAAATGTTAAGAGCATCAGCTACTAGCAGCCACCTAGCAATACATAGTCAAACCACATTGAAAAAATAACTAATTTTACAACAAAATATAGTAATTACAGTCAAAATTCTTTCTTTTTGGTCGTCTAAGAGTCCCAGGAATTATATAAAGCATAGTTTTCCCAGGTAAAATCCATCTTGTTATATGAAAATGACAATTTCATGACTGTACATTTACGAGAATCTATTTTGAGACTAACACAGTTCCGAACCAAATACCCATTTTCAATGTGTCCTAGCCTCTCATATTTATTCATATACGTCATCCTTAAGAAACAGAGATGTTATACAAGTGCAAAATAATCCTTTTTAACCGAAGTTAGAAAGAAATATTTGAATTCAGAGATTGGTAATCTGTCTACTGACCCGGATGAAAACGTCATCATGTTGCGTTTCTTGTACTATCAACACTTTTGCTCATTGGCTGTTCACCCCATCATTCCAAATTTTTTGAAATATGCTGTAATCCCCTGGAACACATGATTAGACATGTGTCCAGGACCCTATCTCAATTTATGGCATTGTAGTTGTCTTTCAAAGAGGATGTAGCAAAATAAAAACAGAAAATAACTACGCATTTTCTTTATTTCATCCTGTGCCATATTCACTGTGTACATTTATTCTAAATAGATTTTAAGATTTTACACATTCAAAGCCTTTCCTTTTAAAAAACATCAACCGTATGTATGAACTTGCTCCAGGTCCAGTGCTACAAGAGGTTAACTTGGGTATGTTTTTTAAGGCAGAATTTAACAATCGGGGGCCAATCCTAAACAGGTTAACATTCGTTTTTGTTTAAAGAAAATGTTGCTGTGAATAGGGCCAATCATTTCAAAAATTGAACACTTTACAGAATAGGCAGCCCTTTTTGTCAGCCCACACTTAGGTATACCATTATATTGTTTATATCAACATAAACTTCACAATTTCCAGCAATATAGATCTCCAGTGGGGCTGTATTAAAATATTGCTGATAGGGGTGGTATTTCAATATATACATTTTTTTCAGTAGATGTTTGTGTAAATGGTATGATGAATAATTAACTTTTTATATAATCACCTGACATGCGGTGTACTAGCGAAATCTGTAAAATATGTTTTTAGTCTGCCTTGCAGTGCTTCCTCTGCATCTTCTTTAAATTGTATGATATATTTTAACCATATTTTTGGTTTTGTTGCACTTTTATTTTTTTTCGTCATAACCGTCAATCCCAATTCATCCTGCTGTTTATCAATCATGCTGTTGACATTGCTACACTTCTAATGGGTTATGTAACATCCACTCATTACATTAGTGACAACGTGACCCACTATGTGTCTTGCCGCTGTTTTTAAATTTGGTTTTGCTATTGAAAACCCTTGCTTCAATAGCAGTATAGCCATTCGTAAAGCCAATTTTGTTGCGCTGTAACATTGCAGTACTCCCATGATACCCCGGTAGGCCATTTCCTGCCTGGGATGTCGATGATCACTGTAGAGGTTGTGCCGGTGCATCCTTGAAGCATAAAAGATGCTTAACTGGTCTAAAGAATAGTTTTACAATAAATGGAACAAACAGATTTTTATCAGATTTTACTTCGATGCAGATCTCACCAAATTGGCTCTAACTGACACGTACGTAGTGTGCCTTGTCGTATGTTACGATGACAGCTTCATTATTTTTCCCACTAATATGTACGTTTTTCAACAGCGGGACATAGCTGCCGCCGACCTTTTGGTTATCAATTATATGTGTGTAGATGTATAGGTTGTGAAAACCTGCTACAATATTGACTGTTGTCCAACCCCAATTTCTACTGCAGCTTTATACAAATTTTAACCTTATATCTGACCCGCCTTTTAGATGTACTTTCTTTTTAAATTCATCATACACCATTCACACGCCATGTGGTATTATAAGTGTGTTTATCTCTCCCAGTAGCGTCCCTATGTTTTTGTAATATCCAGTTTTGAGTTTGAATAAAAACTTAGAGGGCACTTTTATCACTCAACAAACAAACCCATGCATATTTACCTAAAACATCTATACATGTTAACATTAATTTTACATTATAGTTCTCTTGACTATAAGCTGTCATATCAACCAAATCCAGGTGAAATTGGTCATTTATATTGTGAACGATAACAAAAACATTTTTTGAATACCCTGTTAATTGTATAACTATCCTGGGTCATGAGCCAATCTTTAGCCTCCCGATTTGTAAGGACAGCACCAGTTCTTAAAATATGCTCTTTTTTTAGACTTTCTTTACCCACGTAAGAACCGTGGTTAGCCGGATACCCACACATTGAGATTTTTACCAATTAGAAAATCTGTTTTCCTTTTTTGAAACACATTCAGCATCCACATTTTGATCACTCTGCAAATGTATCATGCATACATCTGTTACAAAAGGTAAACTGGCATATTACATCAACCATTCTTAACTGTTGATTGTTTTCTGTAATGATTGAAAGGAGTTTACACATATACTTTAAGCAATCATCTAATTCAACACATCAATAACATCTGCTGCCAATTGGCGGCAGCTTTTCTAACCATGTCCATGTCGTTCAAATTTTCAAAACATATTCTGTGCATGTTGTTTAGCTGCTTCTTGGTGAAATTTGGCTAGTTATGAAAGGCACAGCTATGCTTAATAAAGGTAGTAGAAATCCTCCGGACTGGTTGATGGCTTTTGTTTTCTTTGCAACAGATGTGCTCTTTCTAGCCAATGTTATAATGACATTGCCACCATAATTTATACAGGTGGTTTCTTTCTACATCAACATGTTAGGCTGTAATTCTACTTACACTTCTTTCAGTCATGGAGTAAAAATCTTTTTTACAATCTTATCGTAGTGGAAATCGAAGAAATATAGAGACAACTGTGTTGTTGGTGAGATGGGTGTTGAATTTCACATCCCATGCATGATTTCTCTAGCACATCTGTATTTACATGTCCTACCACAAGAGCCAATGTTAATAATAATCCTTGAAGCTTTTGTGGATATAATGCTTCCGTTTCATCGGTAATCACATCAGCATTTGACAAATATGTTAGATTAGAGCTGCAAGCTCTGAGCCAAACGAACAAGCCAATGGTATTTTTTCATTGAGTATGCTGACTTTGCGTTGTCATCCACGGCTTCGCCCGACCAATCCGAGGAAGCGGCAACATTAGACCAGAATTGGCTGTATTATTGTGACATCCTTAAATTCTATCAGGAACATAAACTGTATATATCACTGGATGTAACATGTGTGACATCACCCATTGGTTTGTGTCATCGAATTTGCCATTACGGGTGCAGACATCTTAGTTGCGGATGTGACGATTTTAGACGAGAGGGAGGAGTAATCTAGCTAGCTAACTGATATTAATTGGGATGCTAATGAAAAACAGAATTAAAACAAAATGCAAAACAAAATGTAACGTTACTTACCGGAAAAACTGAACTGCCAACTCCTTTGCGTGTCTTGTCGTACAACCGAACGCCATAGCCATGCCCTAAACGCCCATTTGCTTTATCGCCGATTTTAAAATCAACAAGACCACAATTCAAAAAATGAACATCAGTATGTATTGCAGAAGGCTTAAATCTAGCGATTGAGACCATATACTCATTATGAAAATGTTTACTGAGGTAATAAATCAATTGAGAAGTGTCTCTCATTCTCATAGACTATTACAGAAACCAAGCTCTTTTGCAACCAGACGTATCATCCCCAGCAGGAATTCAGATAGAATGCAGGTTTAAGTATGCACGATGCTCACCCTGTGGTCAGGAAGTATATAGTAAAAGGTGGGGACTGTTTTTAAGCTGTTTTGAGGGTGGTGTCATCCCAAATGTGCCCAAATGTCCAAATTTCAAAGGCCGCCTAGGACTCCTTCAACTAAAACCATTATAACTTTACTTTGCGTCACATTAATGACATCAAATTTCACACATGTACTCACCAGAGATGGAAGTATGTTTCTAAACTGTTTTAGAGCTGCTGATCCAGTACCTTCATATATTATTATCTATGTAACTTTTTTTCTAGACGGAATTGGAATTTCCATAAATTTATTCTGTGTTCTACTTTTATGTACTTAGACACACTAGTACCCACATTAATACTCACATGTGTTTCCTTTATTTTGATACCAAGAGTATGTTTATAGCCCTGGTAGTGTTGGAGATATACTCCATTAGATTTTTTTCTTTCAAAACCAGAAATAACGCTTGGGGATGAAGAGGTTAAAGCATGGCTTCGGGGTGATGTCAGTCGAACACTGTACACCCACAGTCACATTCTAGGGTGTTATCATCCCCCTGAACTTATCCCTGACTGTTTCTGTCCTTCAACTACTTTAAATAGCATTTCTATTCTGTTTATATCAATATTTGGACCAAAATGATACAGAGTACGAAACAACCCCCAGATACCCGGTGTGAGCTCCATATGTCTGGTCATACCCTGAATAAACACTTCACATTCAGCCAATATAAAAAATTAGAGTGACTGTTGGTTTTAAAGGGTTAAAATGTATCCACTTGTACCCCCGTCTTTCATTTTCCACTCATGTGTCAACATGTCCTTGTGTAGCTGATGAATTGGTGGTAAGCTGTGCATTGATTTCTTCGGGGCTGACTTCTGTCATGCTTTCATTTTCCGAAAGACGTTTGTTGGTGATATGTTGAGCAGAGTTCATACACTCCAACTACACATAATATATCCTCATTTAGCTTATTAACCAGCTAATTATTAGAATCAGGTGTGTTAGATTGGATAAAAAAAACTAGACCCCTACATTTTCAAGAAACTGCCAATTTTGATCGCACTCGAGTCGTCACTCGAGCAATTTTCACAACTTGTGATCTCAAAAATGTGTTTGCAGCTGTTGACGGCTTCATTTTTGTGCAACATGTTGTTGAATGAACCGTGTGTGTACCACTCGCCATCCCACAGATCTGGGCATTGGGAGGGAGAAAAATTTTAAGAAAATATATAACAAAACAGTGACCCCAAACTTCTGAACACTAGCGTATTTCTGCTTGCTTCAAATCTGCAAAGTAGTTAAAATGATGTCAATTCCACTTTAAAGTACAATTCCAGAGTATATACATTTTTTTAAATATAGTATTAAAAACAATACCCCAGACCAGGGATGTGCACAGACATTTGGAGGGGCTATTGCTCTAACATGAAAAAAGGGAACGCAATCACTGTCTCATACAAGCTAAAGAAAGTGATCAACATATTTAATCCTGAAATGTGTGCGGGCCAATCGCCATCCCACAGATCTTGCCAAGGGGTTGCGGAGCTGCTGACAACAGGCAGGCTTAGAGGGAATTGGGAGGGAGAAAAAATTTGATTAAATAAAATACAGTGATCCCAAAACTTTCAACTGCAAAGTAGTTAAAATGTCAGTTCAACTTTAAGTTTATGGATTGCTGTATCTGCATCAGAACTACAGAAAACTATTTCAAAGTAATGTTGGTGTATTACAATGTATATTCATATTTTGGGACAGCTTATGTTCAGTTTGGGATGGTATTGGTATGGGGAGGAAAAAAGGTTCAGCATCAAGCCCTGCATGCATTGACCCATAGCTATATTTCCATATGTTATGCCCTGGAAAAAATACATAAATGATAATGTAGCCAGGCCAAGTAATTTGTTTGGATGAAAATGATATTTAATATAATTAATGTTTTATAGTCCTTATTCACTGCAAAGAACACAGTGTTTTTCAATTGAGATGTAAATTTTGGAAAATTGTCCACTGCCTTTTTAAAATTACCAATATGGGATAATATAAAACCAAGTTTACCTCAGTAAAAAAATACAGGTAATTAAACAACATGAGTTAAATATACAGTTAAAGAACAAAATGTAATTTGACTCCTAGTAATGCTACTGTAATTAATGGAGATGGAGAACAAATATATGTGTTTACAGTGCATGTTTATGTGAGACCTTTTTCCTTTTTAGATCAGCGTGGCGCAAACGAATGATAGACGGATTTAAAGAAAAAACAACAGATGACAAAAGACGTATGCTTAGTTGTGTTTTAAAAACAATCAATATAATAATATACACAATACCCTAGGCTGATTAAGTTCATATACAGTGCTGTTCCAGCGTTTTTTTTTCCGAAAACAGCCGAGAGTTTGATTGCTTATGTATCTGATTTTTCTTGAAATACCACAGAGTCCAGAATTCAGTTGTGAACTTTGCACCTGCGCACTGCGAGTCAAATTTAGCGTAAGTTCCTAGGCAACTAGCTAGAAATTATACCCCGCAATTTGAAACATTTTATTTATGGGTCAAAATATCCCACCAATATCGTATCTAATGAAGCCCTACAACGCTTCAATAGGTATAGATTTAGTTAGAATCTGCAACAGATTCTTTATAATTTTACATTAATTCCTTCAAGTATGTACCCAATCACCAATAGCTACATTGAATTAAAACTAACTAGTTAGCCAGTTAGCCACTCACCCAGTCAGCCACTCATCTTTCAGTCATTATTTCCAAACAACTGCAACAAAATGTATACAAGCACCCTGGCTTTAAATAGAACAGAGTTAGCATTACTAGGAATTTTCATAATTTTACGTTTGTTTCTCCAAGTATTTACACAATCACCAACAGCTACATTAAAGCTAATGATGCTACATCCACTCCATAAAGCCTGGGGGCAGGATCCAATGCCCATACAATGGACTAGTTAGCCAGTTAGCCACTAACCCATTGCTCTAACTTGTCCTTTCAAATACAAATATCTAGCGATGATAATTGTAGTTGTATTCTCTTGAAACTGTAATAATGTAAACTTTATTTGACTCTGATCACATCATTTTTCCTGAGGTTATCCGTTGTGTTTTAGGAAGGATCATTATCAGGGTTCAAAATTAACTTCCTAAAACACAACTGATTACCTTGGAAAACTCACTTTAGCAATTGGGAAACCTATTCATATATGTACAACACCTGTATCCTTTGATAGACAGGTTGCTAGCTGATCAGAGCAATTTTTAGCACTATCACCTAATTATTTCCCACTTTACTGGACACCTACATTAGTCCCTAACCTGCACCAGCCTGAATATAATGATCCCGCACAACTCCGTCCAGCCCATCGTAAGTTCAGTGCCTTTGGAATCACTTTACATCTTCCATCTGGAATATTCATGGCTAACTAGCTACCATCAGCTAATCCCATTGTTAGCTTAGCTAACAACAACACCGCACCACAAAGGTAAGCGTTTATGATCTAATTTCTTAATTGAAATAAGCATTTAGCTTATTATAGTATTGTGAAGAATAGAGAAATATAATGTTCATGTTTGTCGAAAGCTTTTGTGCACATCTTTTAAGCTTATTATTTGTGGCCATTGTATTAGGTACACTTTCTAAAGCAAATAAGCTTGCTTTAATGTTAACTGGCTTAATAAGCCCCTGGTAAGACAACAGCTGATAGGTGATTCTGGATTGAATTCATCTCTTTGACCTTTTTGTTCTAACTAATAACTGGGATTGTGTCTTTTTCTCTATTATGGGTTGAAGAAGAGACTGTAGTATACAGGACCCCATCTGTTTAAAGAAACTCATGAGAGAGATTTTCCTAGCTGCCTCATGCTATGATTCCAATTTTAGAGCAAGGTGACCTAAACATGTGTCTTCTCAAGCTGGAAGGGGGAATATGAGGAGAGAATGGCTCAAAAGAGAAAATTATTTTAATAATCACTTTTCAGGCGAAATGTCCCACACTGCAAACAAAATCTATGATAGTACACTTCTACACTGCCATCATAGAGTCCATCCTGAAAATCATGGGAATCATTTATAAATAATTGGGTGTTTGGATCAGCAATTTCATTTTGATCTATAAAATAACTGAAGGACACAGTAACATTTTAGTAGTGAAATTAGGTTTATTGGACGAACAGAAAATATACATCAACATGAAATTAGACAGGTGTATAGATTTGGGCACCCCTACAGCAATATCACTTTAATTGTCACACATACCCCTGCACCCGTGCCCCCCTACCGGTCTCGGTCCCCTGAGTTTTGACTTTATTATTTACTGGTCCTATACTGTATGCTTTTCATTGTGTATTGAATATGCTTTTGTTAGTGTTCCCCGTGGAGTCCTCTAGCTCCACTCTATGGGGACTGATTGCGCACACCCGTGCATAATGACACAGCTGTGTCCCTTTATTTGTGATGGGTATTTAAGCTCAAGGCACTGTGTACACATTGTCGATTAATTCTCCATGTTACTCTGAGTATGCTATCCGTTGTTGTATAGGACCTGTCTTTTGTTATACCCAGTAAAGATCTTCCGTTCTACCTGCACTTGCCTCCGTCTCGCTATCTACATATCTATATTTGTGACAGATTAATCGACCTACCTATGGAGGCAGCAGGACCGCCGTCACTAACCAGCTCAGTGTCCCCGTGACCATTTGTTTGTTCCGCCAGGCTTCCGGGATAGGCTACTGCGCTGGACGCACACCTCGCTGGCCGCTGGACACACGGGGATCACACGGACGTTGCAACTGCTCCAGGTCAAGTATTGGTGGCCTCGAATGGACCTGGATGTCCGCCGGTACGTGTCCTCATGCTCCACCTGTGCACAGAGCACCAGCCCACGTCACCGGCCGTTTGGTAAGCTCTGTCCGTTGCCAATACCTCAACGGCCCTGGTCACATCTCTCGGTTGACTTCGTTACCGACCTCCCGAGCTCCCAGGGGCATACTGTCGTCTTAGTGGCTGTTGACCGTTTCTCCAAATTCTGCAAGCTACTTCCTTTCGCAGGGCTGCCTACCGCCTTCCAGACGGCCGAGAGCTTGTTTACCCACGTCTTCAGAGCGTATGGTATACCGGAGGACATCGTATCCGATAGAGGACCTCAGTTCACCTCCCGGGTATGGAAGGCGTTTATGGATCGTCTGGGAGTGGTCGTGAGCTTGTCATCAGGGTATCATCCCCAAACCAACGGGCAGACGGAGAGGGTCAACCAGGAGGTAGGACGGTTCCTTCGCTCCTACTGTCGTGACCGGCCGACCGCATGGGCGGACATCCTACCCTGGGCGGAGTATGCTCAGAACTCCCTCACCCATACGTCAACGGGACTTACCCCTTTCCAGTGTGTTCTAGGGTACCAGCCGCCTCTCGCACCTTGGCATCCCAGTCCTGTATGTATTCCTGCGGTGGACGACTGGTTTCGCCGCGCTGAGGCTCTGTGGACGGCGGCCCATACCCGTCTGCAGCGGGCGGTCAGGCGACACCGGACCTATGCGGACCGCCGACGGAGCGATGCCCCTTCCTTTCAACCAGGTGATAGGGTATGGGTGTCCACCCGGGACATGCCCCTCCGAACGCCCTGCAGGAAGTTGCAACCCCGGTATCTGGGTCCCTATCCCATTGTTCGCCGGGTGAATGACATCTCGTACACTGTACGTTTGCCTGCCCATGTCCGTCTCTCACTGACGTTTCATGTGTCCCTCCTTAGGCCGGTGGTTCGGGGTCCCCTGGACACTGAGACGCCTTCTGCTGCTCCTCCTCCTCCCCTCTCCATCGATGGCGAGCCCGCCTATGCTGTTCGTGCCCTCTTGGACTCCCGTCATCGAGGCAACCGCCTGCTCTATCTGGTGGACTGGGAGGGGTACGGCCCGGAGGAGAGGAGTTGGGTCCCTGCCCAGGACGTCCTGGACCCCTCTCTTCGTCGGGAGTTCCACCGCCTGCACCCCGACCGTCCTGGTCCTCGTCCGCGGGGTCGTCCGAGGTCTTGCTCCGCATCTGCGGCTGGAGCCGCTCCTCAGAGAGGGGGTGGTGTCACACATACCCCTGCACCCGTGCCCCCCTACCGGTCTCGGTCCCCTGAGTTTTGACTTTATTATTTACTGGTCCTATACTGTATGCTTTTCATTGTGTATTGAATATGCTTTTGTTAGTGTTCCCCGTGGAGTCCTCTAGCTCCACTCTATGGGGACTGATTGCGCACACCCGTGCGTAATGACACAGCTGTGTCCCTTTATTTGTGATGGGTATTTAAGCTCTAGGCACTGTGTACACATTGTCGATTAATTCTCCATGTTACTCGGAGTATGCTATCCGTTGTTGTATAGGACCTGTCTTTTGTTATACCCAGTAAAGATCTTCCGTTCTACCTGCACTTGCCTCCGTCTCGTGACATTATAATATTTGTGACATTAATATTTAGTTGAGCCTCCTCTAGCAGAAATAACAGCCTCTAGATGCTTCCTATAGCCTGTAACGAGCATCTGGATTCTGGGTGAAGATATTTTGGACCATTCCTCCTTATAAAACATCTCCAGTTCAGTTAGGTTTGATGGTTGCCGAGGATAGACAGCCCGCTTCAAATCACCCTACAATATTGTACACAAATGAATATGAATCATTGCCCTTTTACGTAGACTATTCTTTTTTAGAATAGGAAAAAGTAAACCATATGAGAGCAAATATAATTAAACTTAAAACTGTGTCAAAAATTGCCATTACGTACAGTTACCCATGTCTTGCCATGGGAATGCGTTGCAAATAGATACAATTATCATTACACATATTCCCAGAATGTAGTTTAAAACTATACTGTTGTGTAGCCACTCTACCAATTAACCTAGATGGAGTTATAATTGTTTGAAATGATTGAATTGGAATGTTCACCTCAGATTTATGAAAAAAACTTTTCTCCTCTGGCTGCCTCACCCTGCATCTCCTGCAAAGTTGCACAATGTAACTTCCATAAATTTCTTGTGTCGGCCTGAATTTTACGTATATTTTGTTAACAAATGTTTATATAAAATAAAATATTTCGAAAATAAACATTATTATTTTGTCCATAATATCCATCTGTATATATTGTGAAATATCAATTTTGCTATTCTACAGTAGTGTACATATTTTGTATTTTAAAGAGCAACTTGCAGGTTGGACACCTCAATATCGAATAGCGTACAGTAATGAAAAACAACTAGATTGGAGAAATATATATCTGCCAAAAACGATATTTTGAGATAAAATTGTAATTAACAATAACATCTACATCTATTAATCACAGATCGGAAGTGACGCAACGCGAGGTAGTCTGTCAAATTCATGCTCAAATTACGGATCAAAACAAAAGTGAAACTAAGCTGATACGATTACGGCTACTGTAAAACTTTCTCTATATCTCGCGCCGTCTCTCACCACTGCTCTAACTACATCAACAAACGCAATGAGAGAGCAAAGCGCAGCTCGTGTTTGCCTCTGCCTACGTCATATGACGCATTGCACATTTTCATCAAAATCCTGCTTTATGTTTTGTGTAACATAGAAATTCTTACATATGTGTTTTTAAAAGACCACTTGCCAAAACATTAACTATTAATTCAGATATCAATTTAACCTGCAAGTTGCTCTTTAAGTATATAACCCTTGGATCCAATATGCTATTTCCTATGTTTTTCTAGTCCAAAAAAGTTTTTGTATTTTATTTAAAGTTATTGAACATTTTATTTAAAGTTATTATGGATCCTGCTGAGACATGGTGTGCATAAATTAATGTAGGCTGAATATCAATGACAATTCTATAGAATTTTTTTACACGGTGAAAATAAAATGTTTAAATGTTACATAATTTGGTAGATAATTGATATACCCTCTGATAACTCACATTCTGTTTACAATTGTCCAAATATTGGTCTTCAATCTCTTAGCTGGTTACTTCTTGATTGATGCTTGAATAAAATTTAAACAAATAGCCTGTCTGAAAATGACTTAGCTGCCTATAGAGTAGTTCTCCGCCACAGCATACATCATTTGGCTAGCGAAATTCGAGTAGCTAAATTAGTACTACAGTACTGAACACAACAGCTGTAAGATGTATTATCTGCCATCAACCTCAGCACTGTAAATATTGTGAAAACTATCTTGCTAGTTGAGACAGTGGACAGTGGTTGCTTTGCTTGCTTATGTACAACCCTGAGAAATTAGGTACCTAGCTAAATCCAATCAAACACATATTACCATCCCTAGTAAAAGTTCTGCCCATGTTATTTACAATGTTATATACAATACACTGTTCATATACTGTAGACATAAACACTCACCTAAAGGATTATTAGAAACACCATACTAATACTGTGTTTGACCCCCTTTTCACCTTCAGAACTGCCTTAATTCTATGTGGCATTGATTCAACAAGGTGCTGAAAGCATTCTTTAGAAATGTTGGCCCATATTGATAGGATAGCATCTTGCAGTTGATGGAGATCAGTGGGATACACATCCAGGGCACGAAGCTCCCGATCCACCACATCCCAAAGATGCTTTATTGGGTTAAGATCTGGTGACTGTGGGGGCCATTATAGTACAGTGAACTCATTGTCATGTTCAAGAAACCAATTTGAAATGATTCGAGCTTTGTGACATGGTGCATTATCCTGCTGGAAGTTGCCGTCAGAGGATGGGTACATGGTGGCCATAAAGGGATGGACATGGTCAGAAACAATGCTCAGGTAGGCCGTGGCATTTAAACAATGCCCAATTGGCACTAAGGGGCCTAAAGTGTGCCAAGAAAATGTCCTTCAAACCATTACACCACCAGCCTGCACAGTGGTAACAAGGTATGATGGATCCATGTTCTCATTCTGTTTACGCCAAATTCTGACTCTACCATCTGAATGTCTCAACAGAAATCGAGACTCATCAGACCAGGCAACCGTTTTCCAGTCTTCAACTGTCCAATTTTGGTGTGCTCTTGCAAATTGTAGCCTCTTTTTCCTATTTGTAGTGGAGAAGAGTGGTACCCGGCGGGGTCTTCTGCTGTTGTAGCCCATCTGCCTCAATGTTGTGCGTGTTGTGGCTTCACAAATGCTGTGCTGCATACCTTGGTTGTAACAAGTGGTTATTTCAGTCAAAGTTGCCCTTCTATTAGCTTGAAGCAGTCGGCCCATTCTCCTCTGACCTCTAGCATCAACGAGGCATTTTCACCCACAGGACTGCGCATACTGGATGTTTTTCCCCTTTCACCATTCTTTGTAAACCCTAGAAATAGTTGTGCATGAAAATCCAAGTAACTGAGCAGATTGTGAAATACTCAGACCGGCCCGTCTGGCAACAACAACCATGCCACGCTCAAAATTGCTTAAGTCACCTTTCTTTCCCATTCTGACATTCAGTTTGGAGTTCAGGAGATTGTCTTGACCGGGACCACACCCCTAAATGCATCGAAGCAATTGCCATGTGATTGGTTGAGTAGATCATTGCATTAAGGAGAAATTGAACAGGTGTTCCTAATAATCCTTTAGGTGAGTGTATATACCTGTTCATATGTTGTAAATATCCTGCTCACGTTCTATTTATATCCTGCACCTTAAAAGTAAAAAAAATAAAATTTCTATGATTTACGTACAAAACATTCATGCACCAATATACCAGAAAAAATCCTTGTTTGGTTAAACTTAGTGGAAAATACATTTCTTTCTGATTCTGAATTCTACACTCACACGCCTCATAATGCTGAGTTCTAAATTAGCTGACTCTGCTTTCAGTAAAGACTGGGACATCAAGACGACTGTTTCAATTGGTTAGAAATAAGGCTCACCTTAGAAAATATTTCACTTGTGACACCCACAAACACATACACACAACCAATGGCTCATGCATGTTTGTTCAACCACTTGTTGTAGCGCAAACTCATTTTCATTCTTCAAACATGTTTGATCAGACAACTTCGATAGAATCGTGTCTGTTTTTATATAATTTTATGTTAGTGTGCTATTTTCTGCTACTTTGTTTTATTATACATTTACCATTTTATAATGAGGTTGTTACACATTTTACAATAATTTAGAAGTTTGATAAGTAATTTTGGGGGTAGGTTGTGAATCTGCCTCGTTAGAACTGGGACAAAAAATATATTTTTTCATCCAAGAAAACATCCAAGTGTTCTAGCTATTAGCAGTCAGGTTAGTTTTTAAACAGCAAAGCTACTTGCCAGTGGGGTATTTCCAGTTCAGAGTGATACAAAAGAAGCTGAGTCTACTCTGAGAGTTGTTATCGATACATTGGCACAATGAATATGACATAAATCAGTTATGGTAACTTTTGTAAATACTAGATTATAAAGCTAATTTACTGTGGAATTTCCCCTTCAACGGTACAAATAAAAGTTATCCTCTCTGATACTTTTATTTGTAAAAAAAATCCTAAAAAACAGTACAAATAAAAGTTATCCTCTCAAACTCTCCCATAGTCTCTGCTAAATTTGATCATCTAACAATTTTCCCACAGATTCTGGCCAATCCAACAGCAACCCCAGAAGAGACCCCAGCAAACTTAGCAGCAACTGTGCAAAATTGCTTTGGAGTATATTGTGGAAAATATCCTATTGTAAATGCACTCTGAAGTACTTAAAATGTTGGTGTTACATGCTGGTCAATGCATAATGTTTGTAATTATATTCTGTCATTGCTTCCCTGGAGCCATTTACGTGACTGGTTGCCTGATTATTCATGGTACAATATTGAGCTTGTCTCAGCGCAAGCAGATTCAGCTAGGACATTTTCAACTGTCCTAAAACTGTGTGTCATCCATCTAAAATGTTTACCAATATTTTGTCATTCCAGTAAGCTTACTCTATAAGACACTTAGTCAGCATATGTGCATTTAGGGAAAACGGTATGATTTAATAACTTGATGATAGTGGCAGTTCATTACTGCTGTGGCTATAAGCAGTCTAATCCTTTACTAAGCTTTACTCAGCAAGCTGCTACTGATACATACTTTACTTCTACTCCTATCACTATTTTACAGACGTGTAGATAGCTAACTACTTGAAAAGAATGAATAATAACTCATTGTTGTGAATTGAATTTCATTTCAAATATAAATGTTTTAGTATACAGTGAAGCCAATACAGTATACATACTATCACCACCACAGCATTATCAAGCTTGGTTGTTGAAGTTGAACTATCATGTATTTTATCAGGTTTCATTGTCCCCTACTTCAGCTATTCATTAAACAACACTATATTGAACTTTCACAAGAATGCACTGTTCTGATTGACAAATGCAGCATGTGGTAGCATAGTACAGTATATACTTGTAGAATATAATTTGCGTAACATTTTACTTTTACATGTTGCCAGTTAGAAATCTGGAGTTGTGTGAATTATGGACAGCTTCGAAGTATGTATAATAAAATTATGTTGGTACTTTCAACCAAAGAACATCGCAAACCCATTTTATAATGAACATTTCAGACCGTCTAATCATAGCTCCTTTTTCCAGATCAACCTGTGAAGACAGGTATGGATATCAGCTGTATGTTATTGGTTGTCACAATGTCCCCGGTATATGTGGGTTTAGTTAAGTTTAATTTGTTCATTGTTAGTTCAGTGTTTCATGTATTTAGTGGTTTCTCCCCTGTGTGTTTTGTTTTGATTTAATTTCCAACTTTCAGTTCACATGACACTGTCATATGTTTTAGTTACCCTATCAGTTTTGTTCCCAGCTGCATGCCCTTCCCTCATTAGTTAGGTATTTAGTTCAGTCTGTTCGTCTATCATTTGTGGTTCATTGTCTTCTGTTAAGATATGTGTTTTATTCTTGTTTCAGTTGACTACGTATTCAGTTTTTTATATGTTTGGTCTTAGATGGGCAAACTATGTTTTCTAAGAACTATGAGGCTTTTCTGAAGTTGTGTCGAAAAACGGTTCACTACTCTACTACACAGCACTCATCAATGACACCTGCTGGTTAAACAATATAACACCACAATTGAGGTTCATAGAGGCTGTTTTTGCAAAAATCATCTTAGAGCAATGTTTAGATGTGGGCCATGTAGATTTATATTTAGTTTGGAGATCGGGTTCGCGTCCCTCCCCTTTCACACTTTTGATCTTCATGTTGCTAATTTAGTCAAATACTGTAAATCCGTGCTATAATTCAGGATGCTGGAGACAAAACATTATCAAGATGACAATTATAAGGATTGAGTGGAATTAAGAGTTTGGTTCTAAAAAACAAATGTGCTTGAAACATAATTGCAATGTCCCCACTTGAGTTCGAACAACCTACAATCTAATTGACAGCCAACATGCACTACCACCTGAGCTACCGATCAAGTGAATACTTCTAGAGCAAGTAATTTGAAATGATGTGTCCGATGGAGGGCAGTATTTGATTTCAAAACAACCGTTCTTTGAAACTGAAACTGTAACACAATTGCAAGGATATAATAAATTAATAGTCTTAACACCTGTATTCGATCTTGTACATTTTACATTATATATACTGTAGGGTACCTAAGCCTCGAACGTCACCAATCACGTGATGTTGTGACTTTGAAGCATTGCCTCATTGTGCCGAGTAACTGTGCTTTGAAAATTACATCGGAGCTCCTGTTTCAATTTGCCCATCACTAGTCTTAGGTCGCTTTTACACCTGCCTAGTTTGGTCCGTTTAAAACAAACCCAGGAGCATTTGGAATGGATAGTCTGGTTCAATTGGGCTGGTGTGAAAGCTCATCCGAACTCTGGTGCGGACCAAACAAACAAACTCTGGTCCGCTTCAAAACGGGGGTCTCGGGCCGCTTCCAAGTGAACTACAGTTCGGTTCAATTTAGGTGTGAACGCAATCCGACCTAAATACAGCAAACCAAAAAACAGTGTATTTTATAACATTTCCTCTGGAGATCATATTTTCTGGTGTAGCATACTGTGATCGGAATAACAGTTCTCAACTTAGTAGAATCAGGATAACAGTTTTAAATCAATAGACTATTTTGTGTCAAATGAATTTAATTCTACAGCAGTCTGGTAATAAGCAGGATAATGTAGAGTGAGCGGTTCATCGTTTTGCCTCGGGTTTAATTCGAAATGTCCTGTGTTTTTTTGTCTGTTCCCCGTAGGATAGTGTTTCCTCCTGTTAAAATGATTAGCACTCTCCGTAGTTAGGAATTGGTTTAGGGAGTAGAAATACTTGTCTCATTTGAATGATGAAATGCTAAACAACTCCATGCCTTGTATTACAATATTTGATTGATGGAAACACCAAAGTGAAACCAAAAACCCAGAGATTATATACATTTGGTGTTGTTCCATTTTTTCTGAGACCAGGAAGTAACGGCGAGTTTGCCTTAAAACCTTTCAAAGTAATGCAACAGCCTGGCCATGTGACGACAGTGTTTGGTGCATTTGACAAAGTGCAGTGTGAAAGCAAACCGAACCAAATGAAAAATGAAACAATGTTGCAACTTCACTCCCCAATCGGACCGAGTCCACCGAACTATAGGTGTGAAAGCGACCTTAGTGCAGTTCCTCATTTGTCCTTATTGTCTTCTGTTAAGCGTTGTTCAAGCTGAATAAAGAAGCATCGTTTTGTAATGAAGCACTTGTCTCCAAACTCCATATTCAATGTTACAATGGTATTATAAACAAATTTTATATTGTGTCATTATGAACTGTGATTTTGGTATAACATTATGCCATTTTGGAGTTGTAGCATTTTATGTCAGAATATCAGATTGTAAACAATACCTCTAGTCCGGTGTGTGGTTTGGTGTTGGATGAGTGTAATTCCTCAGGAACCCCAAAGATTGCCATGAGCTGACATGAGAACATTCAAATTTAAAGTATGTTTGATAAGACCTGTAAGTCAGAGTCCCAGTACCCTCTCAGCTTAGGGCATAAAAAGCTGATAAAGGTGACCCAGGGAGCTTTGACATCTGTCACAAATGTCAATCATCTTAGGGTACATTTCAGATAGTCGGGACTTGGAGAAGTGAACTCTATGAACCACCATAAACTGTATAAGTTCTAGGTGGGCACATGTTATAATGAGCTGACACTGTCTATCATCTCACCCCACCACTCCTCAGTAAATTCAACACTAATATCTAGACTTACGGCCACCAAAGATATATATGTATTTTATTTTTATTTTATAAAAGTACAGATTTAGAGCTTTCAAATGGCAAATCAATCACTGTAATTGGATGAACAATATAAATTGTATGATTTTTTTAAATATTGACACACTTGAAACTGGAATTCTGAGATATTCCTCTTCAAAAGTTTTGCAGGTAGAGTAGGCTATACTACTGGAACTCCAATATGCTGAAAAAACATTTATTTCTCTATTGTGTAACAATACTGCCATAATCCAAAAGTTTTACATGTTATATAATACATCCTCATAAATAGGTTAGAATCTTGGGATTCTAGCAAATATCTCGGTTTTAGTGTAGCTATAAAATTCACAACGTTACGACTACTTAATGTCAGCTACGCGTCTTGAAAAAAAACATTTTTGTTTTCACTTCATAGTAAATACATTAAGGAATAAAATCAAAGCTCACGAATACAATATTTAAGTATTAAATACATGTCTCATATGTCCTTAAAGCATAGAATGTTGGGGTTCTAGCAAATATCTTGGTTTTAAAATAGCTATGAAAACGAGATAACTATTAGTCGTTTAATGACGTAAACAGCCAGTACCAAAAGCTGTTAGCTTGTTTACTCAACTAGCCGTTTTTGTACTTAAACGTAAATCGAATGGCAAAAGGAAAACACGGCTAGCACCCTCATTTTTTAGGTTATATATACAAGTGTTATATCTCCTTAAAGCTTAGAATGTTGGGGTTCTAGTAGAAATCTCGGTTTTAGTGTAGGTGTAAAATTTACAACGTTATTGCGGCTAATTCAAACTACACATATGGCAACAGGT
This sequence comes from Umbra pygmaea, assembly GCA_016801145.1. NCBI lineage: Eukaryota > Metazoa > Chordata > Actinopteri > Esociformes > Umbridae > Umbra > Umbra pygmaea. The sequence goes on from JACXGM010008360.1 coordinate 24,530, forward strand.
ATTGTGTTTTTTTTCTTCTAAAACAAAATGCCAACTAGAAACACAACTTCCACGCTCATTTTTTAGGATATATATAAAAGTCTTATATGTTCTTAAAGCTTAGAATCCTGGGATTCTAGCAAATATCTCGGTTTTAGTGTAGCTATAAAATTCACAACGGTAGAGTACTTAATGTCAGGTACGCGTCTTGAAAACAATTACATTTTACTTAGGAAATACAGGTTAGCAGACGTCACAAAATATTTTACTTACGGTCATAAAATCCTTCTTCTTGGTCATCAAAGGGTCCCAGTAATGACTTAAAGTATAGTTTTCCCAGGTAAAATCTATCTTGAATGTAAAAATTGCATTTTCTTCCCGGACTTTTAAATCTACTCATAAATAAATGAAAAAGTATATTTTCCCTGCTCTTCTGAACAAAAAGACGGATGTGAAAAGTGTCCAAAAGCTTAGCAATATCGACATATACGTCATCCTTATGAAACAGAGATCTTAAAAATGTACAAGATTAACAATGTTAACCGAAGACTGACAGAGATAATTTAGCAAAGAAATGTTTTGTTCGTCTCAGGACCCGGATGTAAACGTCATCACGGTGCATTTTTTCTAAACATATAGTTTCACAAACAAAGCTATAGCTCATTGGCTGTTTACTCAATCACTACAAAATGTTAGACTTATGTGGCCAGCCCCTTAACAACATGATTTGAATTGGATCCAGTATCCTATCTTAATATATAGCATTGTAGGGTTTTTTCAAAGAGGATGTAGAAAAATAAAAACAGAAAATAATTATACATTTTCTTTATTTAATCTTGTGCCATATTCACTGTGTATATTTGTTTGAAATGAATTTTACATATCCAAAAATTTCAAAGTCTTTTCTTTAAAAAAATATCAACCATATGTTTGTACTTGCCTCAGGTCCAGTGTAACAATGGTTTAACTTTGGATATGTTGTTTTAGGCAGAATTTGACAATTAGGGGGCGAGGATTAAGAGGTTAAAATATATCCTTGTCGATGCATCCGTCTGGGAGAGCACATTAGATTAGATAGATGTCTTCCTTGTCCACTGGGGAAAGTTGTGTTCATAAATGTCATCAGCTACGGAATCATGGTGTTCATGTATATGCTGTTAGTCCGTTTCATTTCCATCCATCAATTGTTCAATCTTGACGGATGTCTTAACCATTTTGAAAGCTGGAATTAATTCCATTTGCTCATAATCCCATTTACAATTACATGAATACCGACATCTGTAGCTGATCAGATACAATCACCTGCACGGTCATAAAAAGCCATGATGCCAACCCAATGCGTAATGACGCACAATGACTGATCTTGCGCTGTTAGAAGATGTGGCAAATGGAAGGATTCGGAGGTAACGCATTTTCAGACAGCAAGAAGACTTGCTGGCAAACCAGGACGAGTGGCTTATGAGCCGGTTCCGATTTCCTTGGGGCGTCCTGTTGGACCTCTGTGCTCTATTGGGCCCAGCATTACAGAGGAGTACTCTGAGCATTTTCATTCGATCAATGTCCAAATAATTTGTGATGCAGACATGTTGCTGTAATGTAACCAATTTCCCCCCACCCGTGGCAGACACACTTACGCGATGAAGCTCTAGACGCTTTGACATCGACTGATATCTGACCACTTTGTATTTGGGCCACGGTCCAACTTTCTTACAGCGTCTGCAACCTTTTGCCACTCCAACGCCTTTTCGGCATTGGTAATATGTATACTGTGCCCTTCAAACAACATTTTCCTCCTCTTTTCCACCTCGCCAACAATATTTTCTACTTCACATTGAGTGAAGTTTTTTTTTGTTGATTTTCCTCTGTCTGTTTGTAGGGCCCTATGAAATCTGTGTTATTTTTTGGCCAATTCCTTTTTATTTTTTTCCAAATTCCGTGATTTGGACAAAGGTTGCATTCAGAAGCCCGCACCCGAACCTAAAATATAGAGAATTTTGCTGTACAGTTTGCACAATCATTGCCAGGTAGGCTAAATTTACTTTCCATATGATCAAAATACTTAGCCTATTTCTAGACAGGCAGAAGGCTATTTCACGAAATATTACTCATGTTAATAACACATTATTTCTTCTTATAGATGAATCTACCCACAAAAAAATAAAAGAGTAGACAAATATTTCCTAAGATATGGAAGAAAAGTGGAACAATGACAAACAAAAATATTTATAAAAAAAAATATTCAAAAAGTGTTTGATCCAGTGTGGATTGTGTGATGGTGCATCCATCCAGCTGTCCATCTTCATCCGCTTATCCTGGATCGGGTCGCGGGGGCAGCAGCTCCAGCAGGGGACCCCAAACGTCCCTTTCCCGAGCAACATTAACAAGCTCCGACTGGGAGATCCCGAGGCGTTCCCAGGCAAGGTTGGAGATATAATCTCGCCACCTAGTCCTGGGTCTTCCCCGAGGCCTCCTCCCAGCTGGACGTGCCTGGAACACCTCCCTAGGGAGGCGCCCAGGGGGCATCCTTACCAGATGCCCAAACCACCTCAACTGGCTCCTTTCGATGCAAAGGAGCAGCGACTCTACTCTGAGATCCTCACAGATGACTGAGCTTCTCACCCTATCTCTAAGGGAGATGCCCGCCACCCTCCTGAGGAAACCCATTTCGGCCGCTTGTACCCTGGATCTCATTCTTTCAGTCATGACCCAGCCTTCATGACCATAGGTGAGGGTAGGAACAAAAACTGCCCGGTAAATTGAGAGCTTTGCTTGCGATACAATGAGTGTAATACCGCCCTCGCTGCGCCGATTCTTTGACCAATCTCCCGTTCCATTGTTCCTTCACTCTCGAACAAGACCCCAAGGTATTTGAACTCCTTCACTTGGGGTAAGGACTCATTCCCTACCTAGAGTAGGCACTCCATCGGTTTCCTGCTGAGAACCATGGCCTCAGATTTAGAGGTGCTGAGCCTCATCCCAGCCGCTTCACACTCGGCTGCAAATCGATCCAGTGAGTGCTGAAGGTCACAGGCCGATGATGCCATCAGGACCACATCATCTGCAAAAAGCAGCGATGAGATCCTCAGCCCACCGAACTACAACCCATCCCCACCCCAACTACGCCTCGATATCCTGTCCATTAATACTACAAACAGGATTGGTGACAATTGTGTGATGGTAACAGTAAAAATAATAATAATAGTACACTCAGTACTTCAATGTACTCCGTGAACATTCCCTGCTGTGGCACTCTGGGTGGATTGGGCCGGTGATGGATGGGGCGTTGGTTGGCTGTCTGTTACGGAACTATGTTCCAACTTGTTTAGAGTCTGTAGGACAACAGCCATGGTGTTGGCCAAACATTTGAGTAGGTTCTCATGTTTGTTTACCTTAGCAATAACTTCAAGAAGTTCCTTTGCTTCTGCTGCCTCCATAGTCAAGTGAGGAGGCAAACACAGGGAAAGTAATTTAATGTACTCCTTAGAATAATACTGGCATGAGGCAAACAGAGACAGAATTCATAACAATAAACAGGCTATGCATGGTACAGTTTATGATTTATGTATGCCTAGCCTTAAACTGAATAACAGGGCTAAAATCATGAACTTCTATATTCTACATGAATAGGCAAAAGCCTATAGAAACCGTATAACAGCGTACCCACAAGGGGTGGCTCATATCAGTGGGTTAGCAGGGCTAAGCCCTCCTTATCTTTTACAGTGAAGGTGAGAAAATGATTGTTAAAAAATTAAATAAAAGCAATTGTATAAAATTTTGGTGAAACCTAGACCAGCAAAAGCACCAAATAGTCAGTTATAAAAACACAATAAATGGGCCAATTTTTTACAGCCCAAACGCCGTAGTGTCAGCGTGTGACAGTGTGGTGAAACACCCTCTTGATTTGCTGCTGGTTTGGGCTAAATTCATTCATTCCACAGGCCACTGGCTCAACCAATCACAACGAATGTCTCATTCAGCCCACAGGCCTCTGGCTTAACCAATTACAGCGGAGGTACAGACAGTACAGCAGGTGCTAGAGGCTGTTGTGAGAGTATGAGTGTGGTAATAGTGAACATTAGCAAGAAGAAAGAGGTTGAGGCCTCGCCCCCAGCTGCTGTTGTTTCCCCAGCAGGCTTCTAAGTGGCTCCACCCCCAGCTGCTGTCTTCTCCCCAGCCCCAGCTGCTGTTATCCCTCCAGCAGCCGTTTAAGAGGCTTCGCCCTAGCTGCTGTCGTCTCCTTAGCAGCCTTGGAAGTGGCTCCACCCCAGCTGCTGTTATCCCTCCAGCAGCCATTGACGAGGCTTCGCCCCAGCTGCTGTTGTCAATGTATTACTAAAAATGTGTCTGGTAAATGTTTAAAGGGGTACTTCACCCTACAGCTATCTGGAGGTGCTAGTAGCTTCCCCCAGACATTTGTAGAACAGTGAGATATGTTTCACCCATGCCTGGCTAGTGTAAGAGCAAGATTTGAAATTTCGCGGGGTATTTTCATACGATGACGTCACCGTGTGAGTCCAATGGACTTTGGAGATAGGAAAAATGAATGTAGGCAG
>JACXGM010008361.1:0-22853 GCA_016801145.1 Umbra pygmaea
TATATATATATATATATATATATATATATATATATATATATATATATATATATATATATATAATGTAGTGCAAAGGCCAAACGCAGGTGTCTTTGCTAGTTTAAGAATGACGTAGTTGTCAATTTTCTGTCCAGCGCCCGCGTTGTTTAAATGCACCTGCGCCCATGGGCATGCTGGTCTAACATGGAGGTGTGTTCAGGATAATTCTGGGTGTATTGCTATCTTGGCGCATCGGAAAGTGATCGTGCCATTGACCAACAAAAACCTGGTCAATATTCAATAGCGCAGTATGTCCTTGTTATTTTAACAGTGAATTAGTCAAAGGCACCTAGGCTGATGCACAGCGCGTACGCACTATGCTTGTTACACACACATAGGGAAGCACAGCAGAAAACACAACCATGCAAAAGATTACAAATAAAAATATTACGGTGCAAATCCGCCATCATAATAGCATTGCGCAAAAGGTACAAACGTGCCTGGCTCTTAAAGGGAATTGGAGATGAATCTTTGATTGGTTTATAGCATGTTATGCCCAAAACACACCTATGAATTAATGATGACACTTAGTACAACCTTTTTAGACCATGCGCCTGGCACATGGACCTTTTTATCCTCCATAAAACTAGCAAAAGTGAATTTGGACATGACCAAAGCGTACTTATGCCATGCACTTCACGCCATGCGCTTAGATCGTTAAAAAAGGCCCCCCTAAAGTTACCTGTGAGTACTGTAACAATTAGAAGACGCCTATGTGAAGCCAAATTATTGGCAAGAAGCCCTCGCAAAGTCCCATTGTTGAAAAACTACTGTGCTGAAGAGGTTACAATATTCCAAAGAACACATTGGCTGGCCTAAAGAGAAATGGTGCAACATTTTGTGGATCATCATGTTTTACATCCTTGTCCCACACCTCCAGGTTCCCTATACTCAATGAAAGCAAGATTGTTCTCATTGGGTCTAGGGGCCGCAGAAAGTTTGTCAGATGACCCCCAAACACTGAATTCAAGCCACAGTACACTGTGAAGACAGTGAAGCATGGTGGTGTAAGCACCTTGACCTGGGGATGCTTCTCGTACTGTGGTGTCAGGCCTATTTATCACATACCAGGGATCATGGTTTAGTTTGAATACACCAAACTACTTCAAGAGGTCATGTTGCTTTAAGCCGAAGAAGAAATGCCCTTGAAATGGGTGTTCCAACAAGACAATGACCCCAAACACACCAGTAAGCGAGCAGCATCTTGGTTCCAGACCAACAAGATTAACGTTATGGAGTAACCAGCCCAATCCCTGGACCATAATCCAATAGAAAACTTGTAGGGTAACATCAAAAATATTGTTTCTGAGACAAAAGCAAGTAATGCAGAGGAACTGTGGAATGTCGTCCAATTGTCGTGGACTGGAATACCTGTTCACAGGTACCAGGATTTGGTCGACTCCATGCAACACAGATGTGAAGCAGTTCTCAGAAACCGTGGTTGTACTGTACAATTAGTTCAGTGATTCACAGGACGGCTAAATCTTCAAGCATTTAGTGAATGTTTTGAGTTTGTAAAGACAAATGTAGACATGTATATGACTTGTCCTCACCAAAATCAAACTCTAACCTTCACCCTTCAGTCCATTTGTCAACTGATGTTGGTTTGACTTCAGTTTCCCAATAAAAGTCTACATTTTATTATGCGCTATTGTGTGCACCTCAATTTTTGCTGAGAGAATATTGTGAAACATTTAGTCCACAATTACTGTAGTTACTGTGTATTATGGATATTTTCTGCATACCCTCTATGTAACTTTTTTAAAACCTAAAAAAAATAACTGTGGTTCAGGATTAGTACAATAGGAACTAGCATATTGGATCCAGGGATGCGAAAAGTCCAATTAAATAATACAAAATAGTAGAGTAGCAACATTTACATTTCACAATATCTAACTTGCAACAAATGCATATTATGGACAAAATAATATTGTATATTTTTGGAAATTGTTTATTTTTTCCCTGTATTATTCCTGTGCTCAATAAAAACACTATTTATAAAAATCGAGCTGACAGCACAAATTAATGGTTAGTTACACAGTGCAGCTTTAAATAAAAAGAAACCGTGTGTTGCTTCTTTAAGTACACTAAAGTTAGTTAAAAGATGTGAAGAAATTAATGTAGAGAACTTAAAGTACATTATTGTCAGCCGGCTAAATTTATTTTGTGTAGTGCTAAATATTAAATCCCCCTCCCTATGAGAGAGAGGGTGTATACTGGTTACACTGGGTGCCAGTCAGGTGGTTATCACATACTAGGCTGTATGAGAAAGCAAAACCACCCTTTTTCAGGCCACAGGTGTGGTAATGATTACCATTCACTAAATTTATGCTACAGCCTCCCAAGTGATCATCATATTTTACATCTTTGTCCCACACCTCCAGTTTCAGCCGTTGGCCCGTGTGTACATTACCATAGTCGAAGTGTGAGTTCCAGTGTGGGTTGTTGTTGGACTTGATCCAGTGGGTCTGTTTGTAGTCGCTACCATACCACAGTTTGACGTAGCCCTCTGTGCGTCCCACAGGATCCCCTTTTAAGCCCCAGGCATTGATCACATTCACCTGCAGCCTGCCTCTTCTGGTTTGAATGGGGCAGCACTGACCTGTAAAGTTGGGTCCTTTACAAGATGGCCTCCGTGGGGTTTGGGAGATTCCATTCCCCTTGATGTATTGTCTGACAGCAGACTGGAGATTGGAGCTTATGTTGACATCAGTCACCAGGACATGTAGAGGGAGGAGTGAGAAGGAGACCATATCTGGGTTACCCTGGATACTACTCAACCAGTTATGGAAGCCTATAGAATCATTTCTAAACATAGACACCTGGCCCTGCCAACCATCTCCTCCTGTCACCTGGGTCATGTGATTGAGGAAGACTTGGGAGTACCCTGCCACACTGTCCTGATTATTGAAGATGGCCAAGCACCTGTCATTAACTGCCGAGGGGTCCAGGAGGCCCAGACCCACAGAAAGCCCGTCATGCACACAGGCCCTCACCTCGTTAACTGACACCTTGTTCAGGGAGGCCAGACAGGCTGGGACGGAGGTCACCCACTTTAGAATCCCTCCTAACGTGGACTGAGGGATGTAGTGCGTGCCGTAGGTGGCGATGAAATGGTGGTATATGGGCAGGCTGGAGCTGTTCAGCCTCTGGGGGAGGGAGAGCACCGCCTGGAGGAAGTCACGCTGGAGAGGGGGGTTGCTGATGAGACGGTAGCTGAACGAAACAAAGAAAAGAGAATGCCTTATTATAAACAAAGTGACACAGCAAATCCTATTACTCTGCTTCCACACCCTTCAGAAATAATAATATCCCTGACAGACTGACACATGTAAGGTCCTACCTGTAGTGAGAGGAGCTGAATTCTTGCAGTGCAAATAGTGACTTGTCAGTTTTGGCTCTGGCTGAGGCAAAGACAGACACTGGAGACTGGCTTCCCTCCAGCTGCAGACCAGTGAACCCCGCCAGGCCAACAGCTGTCTTCCAGTCATTCTGTACCACAGAGACTCTCCCCACCAATGAGCTGACAGAGGAGAAAGCGGAGCTGGAGAGTCCCAGCCTGCAGCTATGGGTGACTGACCAGTCCTGCACTGAGATGGGTAGCTTCTCAAACCTGTTGCCCATCAGAGGGTTTTCACACAGGGTACAGGAGTTCGTAGTACTGGTCAGGTAGCTCTGGGAGTCAATCACATATGCCTCTTTGAGCTGTAGCGTGACCACATCAATGCCCCGACCCATTATGCTGTGGCCAGGAACAAACAAGGCATCCATGCACTCCTGGGGGGTCCCCTGTCGGCAGTGGGAGACATGACATATGCCCAGGGGAGACCAGGATAGCAGAAGTAGACAGAGGCAGACCAGGGGAGCTTCACAGAGGGATGGCATCATAGTGGTCTTCTCTCTGCCACCGTACTGTAGTCAGTAAAACAGTTTACAGATATTGTTAAGTAATACTGTGAAAAACACAATCTGAGCACATCATTACCAGTATCACAATCTTAGCACACATCTGCAAAACACTTGAAGAATTTTGAAGTCACCTGACCAAAAAAACGTTTCCCTTGGAAAGCGAAATGTTGTATTATTTCTGTCAGTCAAAAACCTGTCACTGATTATTCTTTCTCCTCACTCTACCTTTTTAAAGGAGTGGCTATCAGCTCACATCAATAAAACAGCTTTCTAGGTAATGTGAGTGGGTTTTTATTGTTTCAAAGTGCCAACATTTTACAAGCAATACTTTGCCTGACACAGATTGTTTAGATTGTCTGATGAATATTTAGCCAACAATAGGGTCCGTTTACATTACTAGAGCTTTCAGCCAAATATACTAGAACTTTTCAGGAAAGTTTGAGATGAGATACAAATGTATTGTGTGAACTTGTTGGTCTCTCTTGAATAGCTGCTACATTTCACGTGACCTCCCGAACTAGGTTACGTGAGGATTTCGAAAGATCCCCCCAGGGCTTTGCAAATGCAATTGTTCAGAAACGTCTCGAGAAATGCATATAACAGGGCAGTTCATAATGTGTAAATGGGTTGGTATGGTTTCTATCCCCGAAGTGCTCACACATCAGCTCGAGACGTTTCGAAGGACGCTCGATTGCCGTCATGACACAATGTAAAATGATCCAGTATGGAACGTAATTTTTTAGAGAGGTCTAGTATATGTGGTTTAAAGCCCCCTAATGTAAATGGCTCCATAGGGCAATAGAATCTGCTACAGTACATCCATTTTGGGATTTAATGGAAAATATTAAATGGAAAATATTCATAGGGACATTTTTGTTTAAATTATAAATGGCTCACCTTTTTATTTAAATCTGTGAGAACATTGTTTGTAAATAAATAAAAAAGTGCAGTCTCAACTTCAACTTGTGGCTCAAACAGTAGAGTTGACATCAAGGATAGTCAATCTTTGAATCTATAGATGTAAGCAAACTGATAGTGGTTTTACTTCTCGTATAAAACTAACTTGTTTAACAGGAAAGCGAACATGGTGGATTGCGTTCAACAATTGCCGGTGCTGATGATAGAAGTTTGATCTGCCAGATTGAAAGCATTATAGTATATATATATTTTATATATAATAAAAATGCAGCTTTTGTATGCAGCTCTGTATAGACAAATACAGAGCTGCATACAAAAATAGCTGCATTTTATATTAGAGAACAGAATCACAATACGTTCACAACATAGATATGGACGTTGGAATGTTCTGGTTACTGGTGGAAAAGCATTGTTGACAAATTCACTGAGTCGAGTGGATCAACAACTTCACAATATCAACACAGACTTTTTACAAACTTTGTTGCAAATTGCAGCACTTCCTTGAGCGCTGCGACACATTTGAGGCTAGTGTAGAAGCATAGTTCTTCATATAACATTGATTATTATTATAACCACGGCAAATCGCTTTTTTGCAAAAAAATACGTTTTGGAATATTGCATTGTATGACTTCGACAATCTATTAGTGCGGACTTGGACACTGGAAAATGGGAAATAAACAGAGGTATGTACACAAACTTATTTTTTCAAATTTGCTGTGTTCACTCTAAGGAATAACTGCACATGGATATGGACTAGTAATGACATTTCGAACATGTTTAGTGGCTCAAAACATGTTTTTTAACTTGCCCCGTAAATGTGTAATGGTTGTATACTGGAGCAAATGGTAAACACGGTTTTGGCAATACAGATTGTTTGAGTTATTAACGCTACTGACAGCACTGCCGATATGCAAACAACATAGCTACGTTTTGAAATCGCCCGGAATTCTCCGTTAAGGCAGTTCTGATGGCGAAAGGGGGGTCAAACTCAGTATTAGTATGGTGTTCCTAATAATCCTTTAGGTGAGTGTATAAGTCTGATATGAGTCCAATCAATCCTCTATCAGTATGATGTTTATTACTGTATTTCTTATAAGCATTTGTAGTTGGGTATGATATATGTGGGGAGAGAAACATAGGTTCTTTTGAAAAATAGTATTAACTAATATATTCCCCTTTTCCTCCCTAAGGCAATGCGCTGAGGAGATATGTTTATTAGTGTGCGGTGTACATGCTCAGATCCCAAACACACACTGCGACTGTGTATAGGTAGCTAAGCACGTACCTCGCTGAGGTGTGTGATAATAGCAGAAACTATAATAGCAGAAAGCAGGCAGATAACAGGTTACAATTATTTCCCAATATCCCCACCGGAGATATTCTTAGGGATAAACTTGGAATGTCGCAACAGAGCTCAGTTTAAAGCAATAATATTTTATTCCAATTAAAGGACATAAAATGACAACTCTTTAACTGGACAATGAAATACAAATCACATATACTAAGAATATTACATGTAGTCCTAAAGTCCTATATCCGCTCTAAGGCCTAAGCAAAGCCTATACAATTTAGTCTAAATAAACTAGGAGACTCTGTTAAGTTTGACTCCTCTAACTAACTAATGCAAAGAGATTTATCCTCTCCGTCCAGGTGTCACCTTCCTCCCGCAGTATGTAAAAATGGAGATCACATTTTACTTGCTGTAGAGTGGAAACAAAAGACTGGTATTTGACTCATTTACATTGATTACATTATTCAGACCCCAGGTCGCCAAACTGGCGCAAATACCATTAGTACGAAGCAACTGGCTGTTCACATTGAAATTGAATGTCTCAGCCCAGGGGGGGACATATGTTTGACTCTGTAAAACCTTTCTACATATTCTGACCAGCCAATCATATAGTTATCTGTAAAGAGAAACATGCTATGTGCAACCCGGTGGTAAGTGTATAACAAAATCTCCCTTTATCAAGAAAACAACAAATGTCATATTATTAGGTACAGTATTTGTTGAGTTACATAATTTGATCTGTTGCCGTCACCCAATCGGGAACTCTGTGTGTTCCAGTGAGGGGGTTTGGTAAACCCCCCTTCCAGATTCTTTAACTCCCTCTCAGAAAGGTCTTAGGTGTTCGAGAATGACGGCCCTCTGCCCAGCTCTGGAATTCTGCAATAATCCGTCCTGTAAACATTTGTATTCCACTACACATTCAATTATTCATTTACTCAGTATTGTATTATTAATCAAATTATTACTTTCAAATATACAGAGATTTTGAGTGAATCTCTGTGTGCCTGAAGTAAACAATCTTTATATTGAGTACAGAATGTAGCAAAGGGAGGATTCCTTAACCATCTTCTCACATTTTTTTCAGTTACTGCATACCAACACTGTAAAAAAATTATATTGAAATTATACTCCAGTATTATACATCTAGTATACTTATGTTTAACCATAAGTATGTATTCAATATATTAAAGTATATTTGAAATATACTTTCAAAATATACATACCAAAATGATATATTAAAAGTATATTTAGTAAAAATAAAATACATTTGAAGTACAAGTAAGTATACTTTTTTGCTCATCCAATTATTTCTTTGTAGTTTGACCTTAACATGGCAAGAAGGAGGAGTATTCTCTCTTTATTAGTTCAGAACTGATAAAAAAATGTTTCTCATGGGAATAAAAAATGAATAGATGGCTGTTCATTTACTTGGGCCAACTGATGTCAGCTTGACCAAAAAGCTAAATTGATAGAACCACATCGCCATCTAGTGTAAAGATAATCTAACTGTGTGACATCATCTAATTAATTATTGAACATTTGATTGACCATGAAGCAATGTATGATTACTGATGTTTTGACTTGGCTAGAAATAAGAGAACTAACGCGTGGTTTTGAGTAATTAGAACCTAATGTCGAACATATTATTCTTTGCATTGTGTCATGGTATGTCGGTGTTGAAAGGAGAGAGGACTCAGGTAGATGGTTGGTAAATATCGTACTGGATTTATTCAGGATGGATACGGGAAACATAGCTAACCGGTTGCATGGTACAGCCTCGAACACACAGTTACTGAGAAATCAAGGAATTAGCCAATGTGCACTCACAGTGGCACGAAACGCATAACGGCTGCCTGACACTAAAGTAAACTCCTCCTGGAATTTCGCACACTCTATCATGAGTGACTGGCACAACATCAGGGTAGGAGAATATAACAAGCAGACAGTAACTTATATGCACCATTGCACCAAACATTATCAATATAAGTGTTTTTATACCAATTTAAATAAATGTCACTGACAGCACTGAAAAGAAACGTACAGTTAACAAAGCTTTCCAAATTCAAAATAGCTTACAAAAAGTGAGGATGGATATCACAAACATTCAATGGTGTTGCCTGAAGAAAAGCCCTTGGGAAGCAAAGTTACAATTGTTATAAGCTGTTATTGATTTAAAGGATCTACATACATAACTGTACGGCCGTCGACAACAATCACACACAGTGTTTGAATAAAGTCATGAACGTCATTCCAAAACTGCAAGTGAGAAACAAAGCAAAGACCTGCATCAACATTTCCAGCACCATGTTTCCAACCAATATTTTTAAAGACTAAAGTAGTAACAACTTAAGATAGCAACCTTAATTTAGATATTTGGTCCAATCACGTACAATGGTATTAACGTACACAATGTTATTTGGCTACTATTGTTATTTTATCTGTTTTAAATTTTAATGTTTTCCTGTTTATGTAAAGCACCTTGAATTGCCATTGTGTATGAAATGTGCTATATGAATAAACTTGCCTTGCCTTGCCTAGAGCACTGTCTGTAACAGGTTTAGTGTACTATTCTAAAGTATCTATTTTACCACTCACCTTAACAGCCACTACTGTCCTTCGCATCACTTTGACCATCACTTGCTTGCAGTGTTGTAGTCCAGTCACCAACTGTCGAGTCTGAGTCGTGTCTCGAGTTCTCAGTGTTCGAATCCAAATCCGAGTCACCAAAGAACAGTCAGAGTCGAGTCCGATTCGAGTCACCATTATCTGAGTTGAGTCCAATTCTCGAGTCCCCAGTGTTCGAGTACAAGTCTGAGTCACTAAAGAAGAATCAGAGTCGAGTCACCCATACCAGCGTTTGAGTCCGTGTCCCGGGTTGAGTCATCAAATCTCAATTGAGTTTCAAGACTGCCTACATTGCTCCACTCTGGCCCCTTTAAAGAGCTGATATACAAATAAAAGAAAATTAATATCACTTTGGGAAAAGCGTGGTGACTACTCGAGAGTCAGTGACAGCTCGGAGAGACGGCTCCCGGGGCAGAACGGGCTGGCATCCCAATCTGTGTCTTCTGTGAGGGGGACTCATATAACAAGCTATGATGAACCTAAAGAAAAAATACACCTAGGGGTGCCCGAGGGGGGGGTGAGCACCCCAAACAGATGGATTCAACAGTACTAGACCAAGTCAATTGACAAACGACTACGAGCAAGCAGTGTACGTGTGGCAACATCTTTAAGTATGAGCATGGCCTAAAGATCCACCAAGGGAAGATGAAGTGTCTGGTGGGGACAGGACCAACACAAGGCACAGGTGTTCAACCTGGTGAGACGCAGGAGGAGCCAGGCCCGGAGTCACCCCACAGTGCCCGGAACCTTCAAGTGTTGCAAATGACTCCCTCCACCATAAAGTCTGAGAGGAGGCAAATCAGCAAACATGACCTCACTGTGGAACCAGTTTGACAACGATGTCGACCAGATTCTGGAGGCCGCCATGAGGGGAGATGTTGACAGGAAACTGCAATCCATGACTACGGTCATTGTCAGCATCCCATCCGAATGGTTCGCTGAAGAGGTGAAGGAAGGAGGCTCCAAAGGATCTCACTCTAGGAAGCAATGTGAGGTGGGAATCAATAACATCAGGCAGGAGATGAAGACCCTGAAGCGACAGTACGAGCAGGCAGGAGAGGAGGAGCGCACTGGCCTGTCACAGCTGATGTGCATCCTATGAAACAAGATCAGGATTCTCCGCCGGGCAGAGTGGCACCGGAGGCGCTGCCGCGAAAGAGCGCGAAAGCGAGCCACATTCATTGCCAACCCCTTTATGTTCACTAAGGAGCTGCTAGGACAGAAGCGTAGCGGCCAGCTGGTCTGCTCTCAGGAAAAGAATGATCACCACCTGAAGAAAACATACAGCGACTCAGCAAGAGAAAAGTAGTTGTGGGAGTGCAGCATGCTGATAGACCCTCCTGGGCCAAGTGTGCATTTCAACATGGCAGAACATGCGAGCAAGCTCTGCTCCAGGACAAAGCAGCAATTCGTACAAAGTGTAGAAGAACTGTCCTAAACTCTTGCTGTGCCTGTGGAATCCATCTGGAGGAGGGGCAGGATTCCTGAACAATGGAGAGTTGCTGAGGGGGTCTGGATTCCGAAGAACTCCAAGAAGATAGACCAGTTCCGCATCATCTCCCTGTTGTGTGTTGAAGCTAAGATCAAGATCTTCTTCAGTGCTGTCTCCAACCGGCTGTGCAATTTCCTCTCAAACAACAGGTTTATCGACACATCAGTTCAGAATGGGGGAAAAGCAGGAATGCCTGGATGCTTGGAATGCACAGGTGTGGTGACGCAGCTCATCAGAGAGGCCAGAGAGAACAAGGGGAATCTGTCAGTGCTGTGGCTCAATCTGGCAAATGCATATGGCTCAGTACCACACAAGCTTGTGCAGCTCACTCTGACAAAACATCCCGTCCCCAGCAGAGTCAGAGATCTCATCGCTGACTATTACAACAACTTCACGATGAGAACCTCTTCAGGATCTGTGACATCAGGCTGGCACAAGATCGAGATCGGAATCATCATGGGCTGTACCATCTCCGTAATTCTGTTCTCCCTGGCCATGAATATGCTCTCAAAGTCTGCTGAGTGCAGTGGGCCCAAGACAAATTCAGCTCAACTCCAGTCATTGATAAGAGGATTTATGGATGACCTCACAGTCACCACATAGTCTGTCCCAGGCAATTAGATGCTGCTACTCTCCACTGTTAGGCAAAACATGTTGTGCTCTGTGCGTGATCTCATGGGATCCCGCGGTGGAAGCCATCAGGTAAGTGTTATTTAAATATACTGCTACCGCGAGATCACCCACAGAGCACAACATGTATTGCCTAGCAGCGGAGAGTAGCAGCCATCAGGCAAGTGTTATTTAAGTATATTTCTGGTGTACTTACAAACTTTTCAATGCCTTGTTTTATAAGTACAGAACCTAATTGTACTATTGTAAAAGTTTGGTAACATTCCCGGCATTATTAGTGGAATTATTATTTAGATACACACTTGGTTCCATTAGCGCCTGCACTAAGCCATTCGGCTGATAGCTATAACTCAACCAATGTTATAACAACGGAAAAAAGCTTACGGGGGGTTCTTTGGCTCAAGGTCAAGGTGCAAAGGACCCTAGGGTTATATTACTCCGAACCATCACTTTAAGACGAGATGTTGTTCTCTTGTCTACTTCTACCAAACAAGTGGTTTTGTTGGAGCTAACAGTCTCTTGGGAAGATTGCCTGGAAGAGGCCTTTGAAAGGAAGCTCACCAATTATGAGGGACTGGTCAGCGAGAAGAACAAGGTGTCTCCCAATAGAGGTTTGATGCAGGGGCTTTGCAGCCTGATCCCTATTCAGAGCCTTCAGTCTGTTAGACATCGATGGAGTGAGGAGGAGCAGAGCCATCCACAATACCACCGAAGTGGCAGAGAAAGCCTCAAGATGGCTATGGCTCAAGAGAGGAGATCCAAGGGGGCAAAGTAGCTAGATTCGCCATCTGGACACAAGCTGGGGTCTGATCATCCTTAGCTGGGTCACCTGGATGAGGGTGTATGATGTTGAAAAACCCGAAACATCCAATGATTCCAGGAACATCATTGAAGATGTGTCTAGCAGCATCAGTAGATGTGTTTGCACAGGCCAATAGAAAATCTGTATTAAGTTTTCTACTGTGATGTCATTCTCTGTATAAAATGCAATGCAATCCCATTGATAGACAAATTTATCACGATGAACCTCGGCTTTAACAATAAAGTCTATTGCTTCCTTAACATATTCTCTGGACTTTATATTTATTGATAAGTAAACACTTAAAATTACACAACATATACATTAGGGCTTTGATTCCTACTTCCAATTTGCTTCTAAAGCTGAGATAGGCCAGGTCAGTCCCTGGATGGAAGGCTAAAAGCTGCTGGAAGTGCTGTCGAAGGCCCTGTAGGCGGGCACTTTCCCTCTAGTCTAATTTTCAATCTGGCCCTCATACCATAATTGCAACCTAATAATCTCCATCTTTCAATTGGCTCATTCATCCCCTCCTCCCACTTCTCCCCAGGTCGTTGCTACAAATGAAAATATGTTCTCAGCCAATTTGCCTGGTAAACAGTAAACAGTGTCAGTGCTTTATGATTTAACCCTTTAATGTCCTTGCTGTGACAAAACCCATTGTGTGCTCTACCAAACGGTTGAGTCGAACATTAAAGGGTTAATTTGCAGAGATAGTTTTTTGTATTTAAATTTTCCAAATTTAGTAGACATAGACTAATGAATAGATTTGTTCTTATGGTAGGCCTAATGTTAAAAGGACCTTCGGTTACCTAAATCATCAAAATCAAAAAATGCCTCCGAAGGTCAAGTGACGTTTTACCATTGATATAAAAGTAAATATTGAAGCCATAAACATTTCATCCATACAAACATGTATGCATGAGCCTGACATAAAGCTATTATTCATGTCAGTCAGTGGATTAACAACTGCTCTGGGACAAGCTACACTATGGGCATACTCAGATCCTAGCTCTTAGCCTTGGAAAGTCAGCTGAACTGTAAACCTTGTCTCTAGGCGATTGCCAGAGTTGTAAAAAATAGAAAGTAAAGGTACTGAATTGGTTTCAACCTTTTTGGGATGTTTAACATACAGTACATGACTAAGTTAAGGATTTCACAACTAACCAGTAATCTTAATTGATCATTGTGTTACTCTTCCTATTCATTGTATTGATCACTGGTTAGTTACAAACTCTATTTGCCTTCTCATTTTGGTCTTACTTAGGAACTTCCCGAAACTTGTGAACTCACCTGAACCCATAAAAGTATATTTACTTTGTACTTTTTACAACTCTGGCTATTACTCCCAGCATGTGCACCTGGTACAATACCTATTGTTTTGTTTTTGTAAAATATATTTTATTAAGTTAGATAGCTAAACAAAAATCAACAAACAGCTGCACCCCAGAACCTACATCGCCTAATCTACCTTTCCCTGTAGGAGAATTCTACATCAAGCCAATAGTATAGTGAAATCCAAAGTGTCTGCCTTTTTGGGGTCGAATGAGAGCAAGTCCTCAGGAACACCAACAACTGCTTTCAGGGGAGCAGGCAAGTTCTAAGTACTTTAGATAAGACATAGAAGATAGATTCCGAGTAGGGCATAGAAAAAATATATAATAAAGGTGACAAGGGAGTTATGACATCTGTCACCAACATCAACCTAATATGGTAAATTTCTAATGACTAAATCTTGAAGAAGTGAACTTTATAAACCACCTTAAACTGTATAAGTCAGGATGTGGTTGAGCCAACTCTGTCTATACCCCACCACTTCTCATTGAATTCGACACCCATTTCCTGCTCCCAGGAAGATTTTGTTTTGTTGGTATCAAAACCCATAATACATTAATTGACCTCAGTGATTACTCTTTTCTGTCTCAATAGAGCATCCCAGGCCTGGTTTAGAGGTAAATTGGGAAAAACTTTAAATTATGAGAAAACCAAATGTGTTATCTAGAGGTAGAGAAAATAAATAGATGGAAGCAGAGAGAGATTAGCGGCAAGATAAGGGAATCTAGAGAAACTACCTTTGTCGTAAAGGTCATGAAATGTCTTAATACCTTTCCTTGCCCAGAGAGAGAATGCAGTGTCAATAAGCGAGAGGCCAAAAAGGTGTTTTTGTGTCAATAGGGCCCATAACAGATGCAGAGGAGAAATAAATATTATGCCGAAACAGGTACCAGATATTTATGTACTACAGGGTTGCCAGTTTATTGAGAAGAGGAGACTCGGAGAGCAGAACAAAGTAAAGCCAATAAAGATGTACATTTTCATGATAGTAATTTAAGGTGGCACCAAGAAGTATCTGGTTGGAGAATCCAACCGGAATGGGAGCTTTTGCAGGTTGGCCACCCAATAGTAGTAAAGAAAACTGAAATTGCATCTCTTGAGTAAAGACCTACTCACTCTGGGTAACTTTCTTCCCCAAATGAATTAAGTGACAGCCTGATCAATTGACTTGAAAAATGACTTGGGCAATAACAAGGGTATAGACTAAAAAAGGTAGAGAAATTTGGGCAAATTTTGAGAGCATTAATCATTCCTATAAGTGACAGAAAGTTAAATTACCACACCTTTGAAAATCAGCCTTCATCTGAGTGAGAAGGGGGGCGAAGTTGAGCGAGTCAAATTTACTCCAAGGTACTTGAAGCCAGAGCGGTCAAGCTGAAAGGGCAAGTATATATCTACCTATCAGCTGAAGCTGTAATGGCACTGGATTGATAGGGAAGCACTAAGCCTTTTGGAGAATAATCTTGTAACCAAAAAATAACAAAAATATCTTCAATAGAGAGAATGGAGGGTAAGGAGGTTGCTGGGTTATGTATATAGAGCAGTAGGTCATCACCATTTAATAATAACCTATGCTCAACGCCCTCCCACGATACACCCAGGAACGAGACAAAGGCCCGCAATGCTACCAAAAGGGACCCAATAGTAATGGTGAAACGTAGGGGACAGAGGGCAACCCTGCCTTGTCCTGGGTTCCAGGGTAAAGTTGCCAGAGTGAGTGTCAATGTTACCAACACCTAGCCCTTTGTGATGCATACAGAAGCCTGATCCAAGAGCTACATTGATACTCCCATTCAATTTTATTGTAGGTTTTCTCTATATCCAGGGAGTCCACAAGTTCAGGGACCACGTCTCTTGTCCCCCCCCGTCTCAGCCCCAGATGTTATGCTGCAATAGTTTATGTGCCTGGGGACTAGGGTTTTATATATTGATTTTGGGTTCAGAGCTGTGTCAAGGTACTAGATCCAAGGTATGCCCACTCTAATGTTCCTGATGTCATGTTCATCCTAGGAGTACCCTAGGAACATGCGACAGGACCATGTGGCCTGATGACTCCTTCCTGTCCCCTTCCTGTGCCCGGCCCGCTGCTGTGCTGGATCCCATCTCACTGCGGTTGATGATCCCGTTTCCACCTGATAACGCCAGCCTTCATCTCCAGGCGGCTTCACGGTCTTCCTTCGCAAGACCACCGAACTGTATTGATGCTACATAAAGACTATGGTCACAGTCCACCCATCAAATCTTCATTGCTGGACAATAATTGAACACTGTTTGACCTTATTACAATGGGCTGTGTACCTTCAGATCCCCCACCCGGTACAGCCAGAAGAGGACTGGCCACCCCCTTGAGTCTGGCCTCTCTCTCTAGGTTTCTTCCTAGGTCCCTCCTACTAGGGAGTTTTTCCTAGCCACTGTGCATCACATGTGTTGCTTGCTTTTTGGGGTCTCGGGCCGGGTGTCTGTCAAAGCACTTTGTGACAACTGCTGTTGTAAAAAGGGCTTTATAAATAAATTTGATTGATTGATTGATTTTTTATAATTATTTTTCTAATACAATACACACACATACTTACAAATGTATACATACAAAAACAGAAACAAGAACAAAAACACCAAAAATTATATTACTCTAAATGGGCTAGGAACATTATATGGTTTATATCAGATCTGAGGGAAGCCTCTATAAACTATTAAGATATAAAATAAAAGTCTACAACTTGTCATGGAACTTTGACTGTGATTCCTTCATGGAATATTACATTTTTTTCAAGTTGCAAAAATGACAAAATATCACAGAGCTACTGAGAGGCTAGGGGTGGCTGACAGGACTTGTTCCACTGCAGCAAAATCCTGTGTCGGGATAGTAGTGTAGTAAAGGCAATTATGTCTGCATTTTTATAATTTTGCAATAGAGACTCCAAACACCGCTATCAGGGCTCATGGAGTCAAATGGATTTTAAGTGCTTCAGATAGCGTATGGAATACAGTTCCAGTAATTACTCAATTTTGAGCAAGTAAAAAACGTGATAGAGGTCACATGGGGAGGTTTGACATCTGTCAAACACATCCGTCATTGTGGGATACATTCCAGACAATCTGGATGTAGAGTAATGAACTCTGTTGATCACCTTAAACCGAATAAGTCCAAGATGAGCAAAAGATGAAGTGGAACTTATTCAGTCATCACTCTATCCTAGAACTCCTTCGAGAATTCTAGACCCGTTTCCTGCTCCCAGGCAGTTTTAGGTACAGTGCCTTGCGAAAGTATTTGGCCCCCTTGAACATTTCGACCTTTTGCCACATTTCAGGCTTCAAACATAAAGATATAAAACTCTAATTTTTTGTGAAGAAGCAACAACAAGTGGGATACAATCATGAAGTGCAAGAAAATTGGATAGATCAAACTTGATTAACAAATTAAAAACGGACATATTGGGCGAGCAAAATTATTCAGACCCTTTACTTTCAGTGCAGCAAACTCTCTCCAGAACTTCAGTGGGGAACTCTGAATGATCCAATGTTGACCTAAATGACTAATGATAATAAATAGAATCCACCTGTGTGTAATCAAGTCTCCGTATAAATGCACCTGCTCTGTGATAGTCTCAGAGGTCCGTTAAAAGCACAGAGAGCATCATGAAGAACAAGGAACACACTAGGCAGATCCGAGATACTGTTGTGGAGAAGTTTAAAGCCGGATTTGGATACAGAAAGATTTTCCAAGCTTTAAACATCCAAAGGAGCACTCTGCAAGCAATAATATCGAAATGGAAGGAGTTTTAGACCACTGCAAATCTACCAAGACCCGGCTGTCCCTCTAAACTTTCAGCTCATACAATGAGAAGACTGATCAGAGATGCAGCCAAGAAGCCCATGATCACTCTGGATGAACTGCAGAGATCTACAGCTGAGGTGGGCGAGTCTGTCCATAGGACAACAATCAGTTGTATACTGCACAAATCTGGCCTTTATGGAAGAGTGGCAAGAAGAAAGCCATTTCTGAAAGATATCCATAAAAAGTGTTGTTTAAAGTTTGCCACAAGCCACCTGGGAGACACACCAATCATGTGGAAGAAGGTGCTCTGGTCAGATAAAACCAAAATCGAACTTTTTGGCAACAATGCAAAACGTTATATTTGGCGTAAAAGTAACACAGCTCATCACCCTGAACACACCATCCCCACTGTCAAACATGGTGGTGGCAGCATCATGGTCTGGGCCTGCTTTTCTTCAGCAGGGACAGGGAAGATGGCTAAAAATGATGGGAAGATGGATGGAGCCAAATACAGGACCCTTCTGTAAGAAAACCTAATAGAGTCTGCAAAAGACCTGAGAATGGGACGGAGATTTGTCTTCCAACAAGACAATGATCCAAAACATAAAGCAAAATCTAAAATAGAATGGTTCACAAATAAACATATCTAGGTGTTAGAATGGCCAAGTCAAAGTCCAGACCTGAATCCAATCAATAATCTG
The DNA here is from genome assembly GCA_016801145.1 of Umbra pygmaea. Lineage (NCBI taxonomy): Eukaryota > Metazoa > Chordata > Actinopteri > Esociformes > Umbridae > Umbra > Umbra pygmaea. Next base: position 17,512 of record JACXGM010008361.1, read on the forward strand.
TGGAAAGAACTGAAAACTGCTGTTCACAAATGCTCTCCATCCAACCTCACTGAGCTCGAGCTGTTTTGCAAGGAGGAATGGGCAAAAATTTCAGTCTCTCGATGTGTAAAACTGATAGAGACATACCCCAGGCGACTTACAGCTGTAATCACAGCAAAAGGTGGCGCTACAAAGTATTAACTTAAGGGGGCTTAAGTTTTTTACTTTTCTAATTTTTTTGAAATATCCAATAAATTTGTTCCACTTCATGATTGTGTCCCACTTGTTGTTGATTCTTCACAAAAAATTACAGTTTCATATCTTTATGTTTGAAGCCTGAAATGTGGCAAAAGGTCGAAAAGTTCAAGGGGGCCAAATACTTTCGCAAGGCACTGTATATTAGTGGAATGATTGTCACAGGACATAATCCAATAATAAACTTGTGAAATCAATGATTTCTGTTGAGATAAAAAATCCAGTAGCTCATTCCAGAGCTAAGTGGGGGATAGTAAATGGAAACCAACAAATTCAGAGGAGATATAATGTCTCATCTGCAAGTATCGGTAAAAATTTTAGGTGGGCAAAGTGTATTTACAGCCAGGTTGGAAAAACTGGAATAAACACAGTTATCATAAAGATCATAAAATGTTTTAATGCGGTTTCTTTTCCAAAGAAAGGAGGCATTGTCCACCACAGAGTAAATATGTGGTTGGTATTAATAGGGATGTAAAGGAGAAATTAAAATAGCGCCGAAACAGGAAACAGACTTTGAGTGTCGATAGTACTACAAGATTGCCTGTGTAACAAGAGGGGGATATTGGGAGAGTGGAGCATTATAAGGCAGGGAGAGAGGAGAAGTCGGAAAGACCTTCTAAGATGTGTCTTGGGAGTGCAACCAGATTAGCGGTTTCTGAAGTTCGGCGGCCCAATAGTAATATAATTTATTGAGAAGAGCGAGCCCACCACTGAATTTACATTGCTCGCTGAAGTAAAGTCCTACCAATCTGGGGTGACTTTCCATCCCAAATGAAAGAAGTAGTCACCTGATTAACCTGTTAAGGATCACCCCTCATTTTCAAATTCTGCCTAAAAAAACATACCCAAAATTAATCTCTTGTTACACTGGACCTGAAGCAAGTACATACATAATGTTGACATTTCTTAAAAGCAAATACTTTGAATATTTTGGATATGTAAAATTAAATTAATTAATTGAATACATGTACACAGTGAATATTGTACATGTTAAAATAAAGAAAATGCATAATTATTTTCTGGTTTTATTTTTCTACATCCATCATGGTTTAACGTGGGGTGTGTGGAGAGAGAGAGAGAGAGAGAGAGAGAAAGAGAGAGAGAGAGAGAGAAAGAGAGAGAGAGAGAGAGAGAGAGAGAGAAAGAGAGAGAGGGAGGGAGGGAGACCAGCAGGTGTCTTACAGACTTGAAGGTTTTAATGAAGACAATCCAGGGAACATGTGAATACGGAGTAGTTGCAGGCGACACGAAATGTGGGCAGCACAATGGTAATATATAAATCAATTACACACACTCTTATCGTGCCATGGACACGGAACATAAATATATATAAAGAGTGTACTCAACATACATAATCAACATTACATACGTACTGGCATTGATAACCCCATAAACACAGGAATACACTATTACATATTAGGAGTCCATGATCTCAAATAATGTCCACTCCAGCCCACCCTGGGCTGGATGTTACAACATCCTTTTTGAAAAAGAACTATATAGCCATATATGGGGATACACTTCCTGGAAACACTTCTAATCATGTCCCCTGGTAGATGATGACATATGTCTAAAAATGGTCATAGAGTGATTAGCCAGTGAGCTATATTGTTATGTATAGAAGTTTATTTACACAAAAAAGCTCAGTTTTTTCATGAGACAGACTACCAATATCTACATTTAAATATCTCTGATACGAAGGTTCATGTGCATCATTTGATATGCAACGAGAGGGGGGGGGTTGGTGGATCACCTGAGCGAGAAGGATAAATTGCTTTGGTGTTAGTCTAGTTAGTTGAGTTCAAATCGTAAACGATTCTCCAGGCAAGCTTTTTGCCCTAGCTGTGTGTTTAGATCACTGGGATAATTGTAGTTTTTGGTAGACCAAAGGATTTCAGAACGTGAACTATTTTGGGTATGTAACTTCTGTTTCATTGTCCGGTTGAAGTGTGGTAATTCCGTGAGGACAGGTTAGCCCATACATATTACATATTTAGTGTAGCTCGGAGCGTCCAGGCTAGCTACTTGGCGGCTTCCAAGTTCATGCCTGTGAGGCTCTGGTTGAACTTGCTCAGCTAACACATGAACACATGGAGTCAGATTTATAGATATTAAATATCTATGAGGCAATTATGATCAATTAGATCATTCTCCACGCTCCTCTTTAAGCACATTATTTATCATTTAAGTCAGTACATTGCCCCAAGAGAAAAGGAAATTATTAATGTATTAATTTCATGTGCATATTAATGGTATTCTTTTATTCCCTTACTACATCAATTGAGAGATGGGGATGATTAGGTATGCCAGATTGGAAATGTGTCCAGGACACTGGGTTTAACACCCTTACTTGTGCAAATAGTGCCATGGGATTTTTTGTGACCATAGATTCAAGACACCCATTTAAAGTCCCACCCGAAAGACTGCACCCTACACAGGGCAGATGTCCCCATTGCTGCCCTGGTGCATTGGGAATGATCTTTAGACCAGAGGGAAGTGTCCCCTACTGGCCCTCCAACACCTTCCAGCTGCACTGGTCTCCACGGACTAACCAGGCCAAACCCTGCTTAGCTTTTAGAAGCAAACCAGCAGTGCAATACAGGGCTCTATGCTGCTGGCTACTAGACCTAGAGTAAGGTATGCCTACTCTGTTTTTGATGTAATGTTGATCATAGTAGGATAGAAACCCTTGGAACATGCTTGAGGACCATGTGGCCTGATGACTTTTTTCTGTCTCCGTCCTGTGCCCACCTCGCGGTGCTGGTGCCCACATCATTGTTGTTGCTGGTCACATTTCTGCCTGGTGATTCCAGAGCATGTCCCTTTGTCCCTGCCTAAGACCACCAAATTGTGTTGATGCTACCTAAAGACTGGTCACAGCCCACCTATTCCTATCTCTATTTACGGATACTAATTGACACTGATAAACAATGTCACCTTAATATGATGTGCAGTGTACCTTCAGATTTATTGAACTTACTGCTATTTATTAGTTAGAAGACTTTTTATTTTATTTTCCTGTGTTTGTTTGTTGTGAGTGTCTTGTCTTCATTTCTTTTTATATTGACTGAGTGATCCGCACAAATATTCCTGTGCGCCTGTACGTTGTACTTGAGCAAATGGCAAAAATAAAGAACCTTGAACCTTGAGATTTCCCACCCGGTACAGCCAGAAGAGGACTGGCCACCCCCTTGAGTCTGGTCTTTCTCTAGGTTTCATCTTAGGTTCCACCTACTAGGTTGTTTTTCCTAGTCACTGTTGATCACTTGTTGTTGCTCTTTGGGGTTTTATGCCAGGTATCTGTCAAAGCACTTCGCGACAATGGCTTTTATAAAAATGGCTTCATAAATTAAATTATATTGATTGAATTAAGACTGCAAATTCAAGCAATGTTTATTTATCTCTGGTGATGGTGACTGAGCATATTGGTGGTCCAGATCCAGGATAGCTTTTGCAAGTTTATCCAGCTTAGCCTTCTGGGTTTTAGTAAGATGAGAAGAGAAAGAGAAAAAATCATCTCTAAGATAGGCCTCAAAGGACAATTCCAGAGTAAATGAAACATTTTAAATATAGTATTTAAAAATGATACCGTTAATCATTCTTAACATCATATACAGTGCTGTTATTACATTTTCTTTCCAAAAACAGCAGAGTGTATTTTGGGTGCTTCTGTATCAGATTTTACTTGAAAAGTCCAGAATTCAATGTGAACTTTACACCTGCACACTGTGAAACACTAGTTGGAGTTGAATTTAGCTTAAGGAAAATGCTAGAAATTATACACCACATTTTGAAACATTTACTACGGGTCACAATATCGTCCCAGAGCTAAAATTGTGGATGGACTTTAATGCGTAAATGAGTGTCCTGTAAGAATACTACATCTGCTTTAACCTTTTTCAAATAGGAGAAAACCAGAGACCTCTTGTTTGCGCTATTTAAAGCCTGGACATTCCAACACAGGAATTTAACCAGGATATCGCCTTCTCTGCCGTCCCCAACATTAGAATTGTTAGTCATCAAGAATCATTGCAAGAATCATTGCAATGCAAAACATACCTAACAGACCAGAGAAAGGATACAAACAAAAACAAAGAAAAGAAAAACACAGAAACACATACTGCCCCCCCCTCTACCCCAGCCTCAAGTCTCCATTCAACATTGAATGCAGACAGCAGGCAAATGTCAGTATAGCTCCAGTGCACATGAACAGCTGTCTACTTCTACCTTAACATGGCAGAAGCTCTATTGTAATTGATTTGAAAATATAAACCTACATTCTAATTAATGTTAACATTCTGGAAAAAACTGTACAGCACCTTAAAACATCAACCTGCGCCCTTGACACACTTCCCACCTCTTTTTTTAAAAGTCTGTTAAACTGTTTAGAAGCAGATCTCCTAGAATTGGTAAATTCCTCACTTCTTTCTTGGACTTTTCCAAAGTCCCTAAAAGCTGCAGTTGTTAAGCCCCTCCTGAAAAAGAACAATTTTGATCACACCGTACTGAGCAACTACAGACCAGTCTCAAATCTCCCTTTCATAGGCAAGATCAATGAAAATGTTGATTTCAATCAGCTGAACAAATTCTTAAGCTCAAATGGACACTTTGACAATTTTCAATCTTCTTCCGACCAAATCACAGTACAGAGACAGCGCTCGTAAAGGTAATAAATGATATCCACCTCAATACAGATACAGGCAAACTGCACCAAACTGTGCCAAAACTTTCTTCAATTAAACAAAGAGAAAACTGAAGTCATTGCATTTGGAAACAAAGATGAAGTTCTCAAGGTGAATGCATACCTTGATCCTAGGGGTCAAACAACTAAAGATCAAGTCAGGACTCTTCGTGTGATTCTGGAGTCAGACCTTAGCTTCAGTAGTCATGTTAAAGCAATAACTAAATCAACATATTATCATCTTAAAAATATCCCAAGAATGAGATGCTTTGTTTCCAGACAAGACTTAAAGAAACTTGTTCATGCTTTCATCACCAGCAGGGTGGATTATTGTAATGGTCTCCTCACTGGTCTTCCCAAAAAGACCATAAGACAGCTACAGCTCATACAGAATGCTACGGCCAGGATTTTAAGCAGAACCAGGAAG